>CAVNYN010253325.1:0-17719 GCA_963692815.1 Nyctanthes arbor-tristis
ATTTTGTAATCCAACACTCTTTAGTAGGCATCAAATTGTTAAGCTTCTTTCTCCTAATATTTGAATGCTAATTAGTTATCAATACTCTATTTTGCAAAAATTTGAAGTAAATTTGTATACAAGACCAAGTTTCCTACAACCAGTCAATGCATATCCTCTTCTTACCTTTTTCAATTGGACCAGCTTGGTTCGTAAGTAGGATGACGGATGGCGACTGAACTTCTGATTCACGTGGCAGAACAAGATTGATGCAAAACGAAAAGGAAAGATGTGGAAAGGAAGGAGGTATTTTAAAAGAATTTAGAATTAGTATTTGTTTGGAATTAGTATTCATTTATTTTAATTATCTGTTTACCTTTATTTATTTATTTTACTATTACTTGCTTACCAAGTTAGGGTCTTCCTTAGGGTTAAGGTTATGTTTGCCTTATAAATAGTTTACTTGCTTCATTGTATGGATCATCCTACTTTTTATGAATAAATCATTTTCTAGAATGTCTTGAGTTTTTAAGAACTTGCGAGTTCTTAACTTAACAACTTGCGAGTTGTTCGAGCTTGCAAACTCATCCTTTTGTTCAGTATCAATTTTGGTATCAGAGCCACGTCGTCTCGTTTGGCCTAATAGGTGTTACAGCATTTGTCAAAGTAATAGTACATTTTTTCCCAAATCCAGCCTCCAATTAATCACAATCTTCCACTCTTGTCAAACCGAAAAACACATACAGTCATCATTCAATTAGCGGCTTCCTCTTTATCTACTTTGTTTCTTCCTTTTTGCTAGTTCCAAAAAAAAAAAAAAAAAAAAATCATGCTGCTACTCAAAAACACAGCAATCCTTATCTCTTCAGTAGATTTATCTTAGTAGAAAAAAAATCAGCAATTATACATGAAGCAGGAAGAGAACAACCACTATCAGATTTAGCCAAAAAGAAGCCAAGTCTCTTAACCAAATCCGATAAGAAGACCCCAAGCCCACTATACAACCCTACCCACGAAACTCATCATAAACCCAACCCAATTAAAGGCCCAAAAGAGAGGGAAAAACATCAAACTCAAATTAACCCAACAACCAACCCATGTGCTCTTCCGATCTCTTCGCTCTAGCATCTATAACAGTACAGCCAAATCACTCTCATCGCCGCCGCCTGCCAATTTAAGAGTTCGAATCTCGCTGCCATCACCTCTATCATTCGTTGCCTCCTTCTTTGTTTAGAGTTCGCTGCCATCCAATTGTTGCTACTGTGCCGCCATTTTACAATGCTAGTTCGTATAATTCTTTAATTCTGGTTCTGTAATTTTGCAATTTTACGTTTATCTTTGAAATTTCTCTACATTGCCCAGCTGCTTCCTATTTTTTTCACTACCATTGTTTGAGTCTACTACAACACTTTTCTTCAGTCTTCGGGAAACTTTCTTACTGCAGCTTTAGTATTTTTTAAGATTTCTACGTTCGTCTCACACAAGTCACTCAACCAAGGAAAAGAAATAGGTGAATCAGGAACTCAATTGTGTTGAGGTAAGGATTCTTCTCTGCTTTATTGATTATTGCACTTTTATTTAAGTGTTATTTAAATTTAAGTAGTAATATTAGTTCCAAGCATTCTTTATCTCTATTTTTCATTTAATTATAAAAAATGGTTACAACAAAAGATGTTGAAACAATGCATAAAGTCTAGAAGGAGTAGTTGCGGACCTTAGTCAGGATTTGGATACCGTTAAGACTGATGTGACTAACATAAAACAAAGTGTACAAGCTATACCAAAAAACATTAAACAACTTGCTATATCTTTTGGAATACGTCTTATGAAGGACCCGTATGAATCTCCTACAGTTGATAATAATCCAAAAACTACACTCCCCAATCCTCCTCAAAATCAAGTCTGTAGACAAAATGATCATATTCTAGAATTTCACAATCCCTCAATGCCACTCTATCCTCCTTAACAACCTGATGTTTTTAGAAACGCTCCTTTGAAGCTCCTAAATTTGTTAGGACATTAGAACCTGAAATTTTCCTTGAATGGCTAAATCAAATGGATGATTTCTTTAAGTGGTACAATTTGACTGATGAGCAATATAAACGCTTTGTGAATATGAAACATGTCAAGCTTGTAAAAAGGTACTGGCAATCTATTTCTCGACATCATAAACAAATAGGAGTGCCTATCACTACTTGGTTGAAATGAAAGCTAGGCTAACTGAAAAATATGTTCCATACTTTCCCAGAGCCCGACTCTTGGACTGTCTCCACAACCCCAAACAACATGCCAGCTCCGTTAGTGATTACATGACTCGTTTCACTGATCATATGTATCGATTTGAGCTTAATAAGTCTGCTGATGTCACTGTTACTCATTTTGTTAATGGACTAAGACTTGAGCTTAAGCATTAGGCTCTTGAGTATAAGCAATACTTCCGCTCTCCTTATACTCGATGAGCAACTCAGCATTTTTCACAACCCACTCAGCTCCGTACTTCTAATGGGTCGGTCTCTTTTCCAACTGGACCTAAAAATGGGTCTCCTCAAAATCAACTCACCGATGGGTCTTTCTAAAATTGACCTACCAATAGGTCTTTGCAAAATCGACCTACCAATGGGTCTTTTCCAACTCAACCCTCAAATGGGTCAACTTCAAGCTCCTCTATGGTTCCCCGCAATCGTGGACAACTAGCTTCCTCCAACTCCAACCGTCTTCTTTCTGAGATTGTTTTCCATCACTGCCACAATAAGGGTCACACCGCTTCTCAATGTCCTCATAGGAATCTTGTACTTGAACAAAAACCTTCTTTGCTTGTACAGGATGATGAGTGCTATAACGTAGATCTTATTGACCCGTCTTAGGATGAAATTGACCAAATTGAGGACTATAAGGGGGAAGAGGTTGTCATCTCCGTTATGAGATGTATCCTTTCCACTCCTGTTGATTCTGATTCTTGGAAAATAACCTCAATCTTCCAAACATGGATTCTGATTAGTGTTAAAATATGCATCTTTGATATATCATTTATAAGGCACTATACGTTCAATTGATAGTAATCCAACCATTTTGTTGAGGCAAATCGATTTTCATGCTACAAGTTTATTTTGTATGAATACATGTCCTAAAAAGTAATTAATTAAAGTATGTATTCATATGCATATTGGTAAGTATTGTTACGTGAAAAAATGATACTTATTGATGCATTTTTATGTTGCAAGTGTCGAAAGTTCATGGCGCAAGTTCATCAAGACAAGCCCGGATGTTCAACAATTACGTCGACTTTGGGCAAGTGTCAAAGAAATCGTGATAACTAGAGTTTTAGATGTCCAAAGAAGATGATTCAAGTGGGATTGGAAAGATAACTTAAATATACAAAAAATCATCCCACGTGACCAGATTCAAATTCAGTTCACAAAGTAGTCAAAAGTCATCATCAATTTCAAAGTTGTGTTATTATCAAGATAAGGTGTTGACTAGACTACAGCCTTCACTATTTTGATCATACCTGGAGTTATAGATATTGGATTGGTGTGATGTAGAATGAAGCCATGAGATCTATCTACAATCTTTGTCTTTATCACTTTTAGAGATTCAGAATGTAAGTCGACCAGAAGACGACCAAGAGGAGAGCACCAGAACAGTTTGAGAGTCAAACTTTCTGTCTGTACAGCTGTTGGTTTTTCATGGATATGTCGAGCTATAGTTATCAAAATCTTATGATTCTTGCTCCATTAGAAAGCCAAGTTAAGATCTAAATATCATATTTTATCATCTGATTCTGAATCTAGACCAAAGAGCCTCAAAAACTGCCTACAATTTGAAAGTTGATGCATTCACCTGATGGCTGCTGGATAAGTGAGCAGTGCTGACTATTTTGGACATACCTCGGCCTACAAAATTCCAATTGGCCTGAAATTTTTTTGATCACATCTCAAATGCATTAATATAGAACTTTTATTTTGGTGACAAGTCCAAATTCGATGAATACAATCAACAAAACGCAGCTCCAACTTGCATCAGATTTGCTGGAGCCAGCCTGGCATGAGGAAAGTTGCAAGATAAAAGTTGTCTAATTTTCTCTATATAAAGAGCATTCTTGTGGTCATTCAAGAGAGGAAGTTTTTGGAAGAGAAAAATACATAGGAGGAGGAGGAGGCCGAAAGGCCGACTTTGGGATGACCAAACGCTAGATGTGAAAGATAACTTCTCCTATTCGGTTTTTTTTTTTATTTTTAATTCCTATCTCATGTATCTTTAATTTTTATTGTTACCTAGGTGAATGATGAAACCATGTTAGTTATATAACTCTATATTTTGTTATTGATTCCAAATATTATGTACTCTAAGAATCCATGATTCCAGTTTCATTAATGATAAATTATGCTTTCATCTCTAATATCAAGTATTATTGATTGTTAGAAAATTTATCCATGCTTGGTTTTGAAAGTTCAACACGTGATTTTGTTTGACCACTTGTGATTCATTAAATTGTTTACATGTAGTGCTTAGAGAATTACATACTTGAAGCAAAAGGGGATCTACATTAGATTAGTTATATTTTGATCTTAACGATAAATTACTTGCGGTAATAAAAGATTGATTTCTTATTATTACTCAAATATTATAATCAATACAAGATATGAATTATTTACTATATATTGGTGGAATCTACAACCTTGGTAATGTTTATCCTTTGGATTTTTTTTTGTAAACGTTCTTTTTTTACCAGTTTATATTTTACTTATCAAATCTTGAAAATCATTTGGAGCTAGGTTAGAGTTAGATCTAATTTAAATTCATTGAGTTGTTCCATATTTATAGCAATCCTCGTGGGATCGACCTCATCACTCATGTTTCTATATTTCAATCAATTCGTGCGCTTGCGAGTATTTAAAATTGACACAACAGATTCCTTGCAACAACCGCTCTTGCAAACTTGTCATTGATGGGGGTAGCATGATGAATGCCATGTCTAAGGTAGCTCTTTGCATGTTTGTCTTCAAACCCAAACCTCACCCATATCCTTTCAAAACGGCCTGGATTAACCAAACTACCTTACCTATCTATCACTGAACGATGTCTTGTCCCCCTCAAATTAGGACCACACTTCTGTGAGAATATTTATTGCGATGTCCTACCCATAGACGTTTCACATATTCTCTTGGGTTGCCCTTAGTTGTATGATCATGATGTTACGCACTATGGGTGTGATAACATCTATGAATTTATTGACCAAAGAAAACCAATTCGCCTCAATCCTGTAAAACCAGTCAGTCTTTTCAAACTCTTAGAACCTAAACAAAAGCCCAAACTTTCCACTTCATCAAGACCTAACTCCAAACCTGATCACTGCATTCAAACTGTATCCTCCAAAGTTTTTGAGCATGAGAGTAGTTCTACGGGATTTATCTTTGCGTTTGCAGCTAAAGCTATCTCTCCTTCCACCCCTGAAACACCCATCCTAGTGAAAGAGCCGAGTTGAAAAGGAAGATTCATGGGTTATTGACAAAAGGCTTTATCCGCTATAGTCTTAGCCCTTGGGCAGTACATGTTTTACTAACGTCCAAGAAAGACCTTTCTTGGCGTATGTGTGTAGGTAGTCATGCCATTAGCAAGATCACCATCAAGTACCACTTTTCTGTCCCTCGTCTAGATGACATGCTAGGTAAATTGGTAGGATCCAAATGGTTCTCTAAAATTGATCTCCCTAGTGGGTACAACCATATTCAAATTCGATGTGGAAGTGAGTGGAAAACTGCTTTCAAAACTCAAGATGGTTTTTACGAATGGTTAGTCATTCCTTTTGGAATGTCTAATGCACCCAGTACACTCATGAGAGTTATGACCCATGTTCTTTGACCTTTCATAGGAAAATTTCTTATGGTCTACTTTGATGACAGCTTGATATATAGTCGTTCCAAAGAAGAATGCTTACATCATCTCCAAGAGGTGTTCCTTAGTTTACAAACTGAAAAGTTGCATACGAACATTAAGAAGGGCTCTTTCTTGCAATCCCAAGTTCTCTTCTTATGTTTCATCATTTCTATTGGGGGTATTTCCACTGATCGATCTAAAATCTCAGTTATTCGTGATTGGCCTGAGCTGAAAATGTTAATTGAAGCTCAAAATTTTCATGGATTAGCTTCCTTTTATCGGAGATTCATTAGAGATTTTAGTTCTATTGCCGCTCCTATTAGTGAATCTATGAAATAATATGATTTTAAATGGACCCTCTCCACTCAAAAATCCTTTGAAGCATTAAGAAATGATTAATTGGGACTCTTGTTTTGCGTCAGCCTGATCTTTCCAGAGTTTTTGAGGTTTCTTTTGATGCATCTGGAGTGGATATAGGTGGTGTCTTGAATCAAGAAGATCATCCTGTAGCCTATTTTAGTGAAAAGCTAAATAAGGCTCGACAAAAGTACCCTACTTATCATAAGAAATTCTATGCCATCATCCAGTCCATTCGGCATTGGCGATATTATTTATTGCCTAAAGAATGCATTCTTTACTCAGACCATGAAGCTCTTCGCTATATCAATTCTCAGCAAAATTTGAGCTCCCACCATGCTAAATGGGCTGAATTCCTTCAAGAGTACACCTTTGTTCTTTGCCGTCATTCTGGCCTTGAGAATAGAGTTGCTAATACTCTCAGCCAACTACCTACTATTTTTTATTCTATGGAGAATACTAGAGTTGGCTTTGATTGGCTAACAGATGACTACCCCAGTTACACTGATTTTGGCATCACTTTCAAGGATCTTTTAGATAATCCATCTCGTGATCACACTAGTTTCTTTACTATAGATGGTTATCTTTTTAAAGGGACTAAATTGTGCATTCCACGTACTTCCCTTTGAGATTTCCTCATTTGGGAATTACATGCTAGAGGTCTCGCAGGACATTTTGGTCCTGATAAAACTATTGCTCTAGTTTGGAATAGGTTTTACTGGCCTTCTCTTAAGTAGGGTGTTGTACGTATCGTGTCTCAGTGTTGTACTTGTTAGTTGGGAAAAGCTCATCTCCAAAATACTGGCATGTATACTCCTCTTCCTGTTCCTCATACTTCTTGGTGTGACCTTAGTATGGACTTTGTTCTAGGTTTGCCTAAAACTGCTACAGGTTATAATTCTACTCTGGTAGTGGTTGATCGTTTTTCTAAGATGGCCCATTTTATTCCTTGTTCCAGGCCTTCTGATGCAACCTATGTGGCAAAGTTGTTCTTTAAAGAAATTGTTCATTTGCCTAGTTTGCTTGTTGCTATTATATCTGATTAGGATGTCAAATTTGTTAGTTACTCTTGGAAAACTTTGTAGAGATTGTTTGGAACTATTCTTAAGTTTTTCTCCATTTTTCATTCCCAAACTGATAGTCAGACTGAAGTTGTGAACAAAAGTTTAGGAAATTTACTTCGTTGCTTAGTTGGGGATAAGCCAGGAAATTGGGACCTAGTGTTGTCTATCACTGAATTTGCTTATAATAACTCTGTTAATAGGTCCACTTGTCATAGTCCTTTTGAAATTTTTCAGGGATTTTCTCCTCACCAACCCCTTGACTTAGCTTTGTTATCTATTGATTTTAGACCAGCTATATTTGCTCTATCTTTTGCTGACCATATTCGTAATTTGCATGATGAGATTAGCTGTAAAATTGCTTTGAGTAATGAAAATTACAAACTTGCCATTGATGCTCATTGAAGGTACAAGGAATTTAATGTTGGTGGGTTGGTTATGGTTAGACTTGTGCCTGAATATTTTCCAAAACAATCTGATAAAAAACTTTGTGTTAAAGCTCTTGGACATTTTCGTGTTCTTAAAAATCTTGGAACTAATGCATATCTGCTTGTGTTACCCTCACACTTAAATATTAGTCCAATTTTCAATATAGCATATTTGTATCCTTATCGATGCACTGTGACTTATCTGCTTGTGTTCTTTATCTTTTTGTTTCACGTGGTTACGTAAGTTTAAGGGCTAATTTATATACAGACCCAAAAGTTAAAGGTGAAATAGTTAAGTCATGGTCAAAATTTAATAAGTTTGTGATTTATGTGGAGTTATATTACAAGTTGGTAGCTAAATGTAATCATGGCAAAGTAGGGACCTAAATGAAGCAAAGCGAGAAGTTGAGGGACTTAAGGTGCAATTTTCCTAACCCTCTAGATAATTCTCTTGCATTATGGGATAAATTACATACATAACTCACAAACACACACTACATACACGGCTTTCGGCAGAAAGGAAGAAAAATGGAAAGAAAAAGAAGGGAAAAAAAAGAAAAGAAGGGGAAAAAGGGAGAAAAACTTGGGGGTTTTGCACTTGGTTGACGTGATTTAGCACATGAGCATTGGATTTTCTTCCACAAATCAAGTAGGTAAGTCAAAGAAATTATTCTTAGGGTTTATGTGTTTTCTATTGGGGGTTAAATTTAGTTTATTTCTATGATTTGAGACTAAATTAATTTTTATGTTGAAAGAATGATGGTTTTATGAGGTTAATTACCTATTTAAGATTTTTAAAGTATGTGCTTTGTTTGAGATGTTAGGTTTTTAAACATTTGTGTTGATTTGAGGATTTAGCTAAGTTAAATATATTATTAAGTCCTATTTTGGTTTAGTTGTACTAGAGAATATGAAATTAAAATATATGAAGTTAGTATTGGCGTATGAAAATTTATGGTACAAATATGGGCTTAAAAGGGGGATATGAAGGCTGAATTTTTGTAATAAATTGACGTTTGGGCTTTAAATTCATGGAATTAAGATAATTTGGTAGTTGAAGTGTGCTTACACGTGACTACAAGAAATGGATGTCGTTTATGCACAACGTCTGGCTTTATTATGGTTGATTATAATGAGATAAAAATGAGTAAGAATTGAATTGAGATTTATGGGGTGGTTGATTTTAATTGATATGTATGAACATCATATGAGGTTGATAAAGTATAAGTTAGAATGAAGTGTATTGGTGTTAAATTAAAGGATTGACGTTATGTAAATATTGACAACAAACTTAAGGGAAATTTTATTTATGTGACTAATGTTAGTTGGAAATATTATTCGGCATTTTATGACATGATGACATGGTATATTTTAAGGATTATAGTTGGACGTATGATTTGATATATACATGTTAATGGGTGATGATTACATAAATTGAATGAGGTGTTGCTATGTGTGTTGATTTATTTAGTTGTAAGCAATTAATGGAGTGAAATAAGTAAATGGAAATAGGGGAAGTCAAGAAATGGAATGATTGGAAAGTTATGAAAATATAAATTTTCTAGACAATAAGATATTACGAGAAAAGAATTAAAGTTTAAAAGTCTTTATGTTATGCTATAGGAAACACGAAAGGGGCTACATGTACATGGCTACTTAGCCGGTGAGTGGAACTCTTCTCTCATTTCTTCCTAAACGAACAATATTAAGCTTTGATTCCATGCGAATTTGCAATGTCTATGATGATAATATATTTCAATGAAATTTCCCAAAGGATTGATATTTTCTTGAGAAAAGTTCGTTATGCATCTTATATAAAATGATGATTCATGCTCTTCAGAGAAAAGTTTCTACTTGAAATATGATTTGATGATGCATGAAAACCCCAAATTTGTATCCGATGTCATGAGAAGCTGCTTACGGACGAAGGGGCCTATGGCTTAAGCTGACCAAATGAACGCCGCCCAGGCGAAGGGGCCTATGTGCTAGCTATGACTCAAGTTGTTTAATTGTGCCGCCTACGGCGAAGGGGTCATAAGGTACCTATGACCCAAGCTGACCGTCTACGCGCGTATGACTTGATATCATGATCATATGATATGTTGGATACTCTTTGAGGGAAAGCTCTATGAGGATCTTGAAAAGAAATGATTTTCATGATACTTATAAGAATGACAATTATTCTATAAATGTTTCGATGTGTGATGAATTCGAGTTGATGAATTTTATGATGATTGTTAGAATGAAATAATGTTCATGATATTTTCTAATATGTAATAATTTTTATAAATGTTCATGTTATGCTGGAACTAAGTTCAAATTATGAAGGTTAAATATTCAAGATTTTGCAAAGTTGTATTATGATTTTCCAAAGCATGTTATTTAAAAACTCCACTCACTCGGCTAGTTAGCTCATATGTTTTTATAAATGATTTTCTTAGTAGGTAGCAATTGGAGTTTGGGCAACAACACATTGTGGCCGAGCTTGCTATTTCGAGAACCGAGCCACCAGTTAACGAAAGGAAATTGCTATAGGATTTGTTGACTCTATGATTTATAAATGTGGCATGGTTAAGGTTATTAGCATATAGTTAGGAGTTGTGTGAACCATATTTAGGTTGGTATATTTCTTGATTTATGAGGTGATGTTGCTTATAATGAGAAGTTATTAGTTTGTGAGTTGTTGATGTGTTGGCGTTGGGAATTGATATAAGTTGGCTTTTGTTGATAAATTAGGGGAGTTCTTGTCGAAAATTTTCTAGGATAATTAGTATACTCACTAGCCTTGACGGTAAATTCTAGCATTTAGTTGGAATTTATTGTCGGCGCACGTCACACTTCTAGTAAGTTAGAGGTACTAGGGGTGGGGCGTGTCACGCACATTCGAGCCTCTAGTTTTGCCATCTTCTCTTTCTGCAGGTCTGATGATCGACCACCTCCTCGGCCACCGTCTACTTCATCATCTCATCTTGATGCTGTTGAGTTTATCCTCAATGATGCCATTGTAGGTTCTAGTCATGGAGGTTCTAGAAGATTTTTGGTTCGGTCAAAAGGTCGCCAATCTTCTGAAGATACTTGGCTTCTTGCAAATGAGTTGCACAAGTTAGATGAGATACAGCTGGAAGAATACTTCGAGCACAACTCACCGGAGTCAAGTTCTTTTTCGCCCAGGGGGCGGAAATGATGCAAAATGGAAAGGAAAGATGTGGAAAGGAAGAACGTATTCTAGAGGAATTTAGAATTAGTATTTGTTTAGAATTAGTATCCATTTATTTTATTTTATCTATTTATCTTTATTTATTTATTTTATTATTACTTAGTTACCAAGTTAGGGTTTTCTTTAGGATTAGGGTTATGTTTGCCCTATAAATAGTTCACTTATTTCATTGTACGGATCATCTTAATTTTTATGAATAAATCATTTTCATGAATTTGTCTTGGGTTTTTTAAGAACTTGCGAGTTGTTAGAGCTTGCGTGCTCATCCTTTTATTCAGGATTAAAGATTGCCTGGGCTGATTGGCGTGTTCTTGTGACTGGGCTGATTGGTGTGTTCTTGTCCGGCGTCTTTGGGCTTGTGCATCAGGTGCAGCGTCTTGGCTGCCAAGCAAAAGGTTCCTTTGGCCACGTAAAATGAATAATGCTATATTGATCACCATCCCATGTGGCAATGTTTTGTTCTTAAGTTCAATTGATTGCAGGGAAGTGATTCATTGAAGTGGACTTATCATTTAACGCCACATAAAGATAGTGGTAATCACTAGTGGGAATAACTAGCAACAAAGAAGAATTATTAGCATGTGGCTTATTAATTTAATAATATAACTCCTAATATGCACCTTTATTGCTGAACATATTGTAAATTTATGTATGATAGTGCTATTAGCACATGAAAAGGAGAGAGAGAGACAATAATAATAATTTTAATTTTAATAATAATGCAAAAACTTCTACCAATATATATGCATTTCTTCTAATGTCAATTATTATGGTTTTACACTTTACCAAACCTATACTCCAACTCTCGTGAATACTTCCTTCTCTGCTGGACACTCCCCATTGCTGGAAGCCCATATTCCAGCAGAAGTCGATTGACTTTCCACTTCGGCATCGTCTCGTAGTCCGATTCCGAGTAATTTGGATAGTGAAGTGGCATCTGAAAGCACGTCTTCTCGTTCCCTTTGTATACTACCGAAGCGTCACCAATCCAGGTCATAACTCGTGTTTCTTCTCCCTTTGGTGCCATGCCGATAGACATGTGCCAAGTCAATGGAATTTTTACAAGATAAAGAGTCATTTTAAGCAAGATGTAATAAATATTAAAGAATTACATATAAAATAATGACATAAAAAATTAAGGACCTAAATATGAAATTTTGTGAAATTAAAAGATGTTAGATGTCACCAATCCAGGTCATAACTTGTGTTTCTTCTCCCTTTGTGCCATGCCGATAGACATGTGCCAAGTCAATGGAATTTTCACAAGATAGAGAGTCATTTTAAACAAGATGTAATAAATATTAAAGAATTACATATAAAATAATGACATAAAAAATTAAGGAACTAAATATGAAAATTTGTGAAGTTAAAAGATGTTAGATGCAATTGATGGGTAAGGGATCACTGTGCTGTTGGGATTACCAAAGGGGTGCGGTGGGGGAAGGAACGAGTGAATCAAGAATCAACGGGGGAGGGAAGGGTTGGGATTTGATTTTGGTGCGACCCACAAATTTTTCAAAATGGGGGAAATTGTCCGCTTATTTTAAATTTTTTTTTTTTTTTAATTGTCACGTCTTGGAGCTTGTTTAATTGACAGGGCATCTTTATTTGAACACCGAACAAAGCCTGATCAGATAACCACAAAATTTGCCGATTGTGGTTAAGGGGAGATTTAACAAAAAAAAAAAAAAAAACGAAATTACTTTCAACATTTTAACCACTTGAAACAACCACTCTGGAATATCAATTGAGATTTTATTTTTCTTACCCCGATTACCAATTTAAATTTATCAATTATCCACAAGTTAAAATTGAAGACCAGGCGAATCATTCTTATCTATTAGGCTACTTTAGAAGGGTTGCATTTATAATTTCTGCATGGAAATTCCCAGCACGAAACATGGAAACAAATATCAGAGCAAATCATAATAAATGAAAAATTTTTAAATAGTGCAAAGAATGGATACAAATCTGATAATACATGCTCCCAATCCATCGCATGATGTAATATTTGTAATCCATTTATCTGCTGATATTAATCAGAACTATTAGCAGCATTTCCACGTACAGCCATGAATTCTGCTAGACTACTTCAGCACTGCACACAGGGCAAACCTACAAAAATGCAGAAATTATACGCCAATCAACTCTCTCGTATGACAAAGAAATTTTTGAATAGCAATAATAATAAATAAATGAAACAAATATAAATATGTGACATGCTTTTATAATGTTTAGTTGATTCATGAAAACATTCAATGCTGCTACAATCTTTAAGAAATTGAATTTATTTGAACAAAGACTACATATCCAATTGTAAATGGAGATAACAAAGCAACATCAATTCGTTCTACTGGAACGGACATCATGTTGAGTTGAAAATGTCTTGAAATCAAGGCAACAGTCGAAGAAAATTACTCCAAGTAAAATAAAAATTAGGGACACGTAAACTGGATATGTTCCCAGAATCCATTTTTCTTCATTCACATACTATTTGTCTAAGTTAAGCCCTTATATTATTTAGATTTTTTGAAATCAACTCCCCATCAAACTCATTTTCAACCATACATTTATTCATTAAAATAATCTTGCACGTAGATTCATAAGTTTTCATTACTTTTTAACCACACATTCTCCCAAAAAATCGCTTATTCAAAATATCAATTCTTAAAAATCTAAACCATACGCCCTTTAAATTTGGAAGAAGCACACATGAACAGTAAATTCCCTTAACTGCGTGTATGATTTTTTGAATCTTATAGAATTGATGAGCGAAAACTCTCGTCTAGCATAGAACATACCTTGTTTATTCTTAACCAATTAGTAATACATTCAGGATGGTAAGAATGTTTGCACGAGAGCAAAGTCAAGTTTTCACCATCTTCATATTCCAACCTACATATGACACAGCTGAGGCACAAGAAACGATGGTGTTAGTCCCTTAGACATCACATGGGGAAGGGGAAAGAAACAGAAATGAGAGAGAAAATGTCAACACAACATTAATCACTAAAAACTGGATAGCATTACTAACGAGTCATTGATTCCATCCTGCATGCTTTGTGATGTATACTTGATTGCAGGAAGAGAGGCAATGGTATCAGCAGCAAGACCCCTGCTCTCTGTTCCCACAATTTCACCAAGCGCAAGCAATTCCTAAACAAGAAGTCAAACCAAGAACTCAAAGTAAGATGTAATCTGAACAAAAGAAAACAAGAATCCGCCACCAAATTTACCTCATATGACAACTCATCCGGGTCAACCTCTTCCCATGCATCCTAAAAGATTCATTAAAAGATGGTTCAGAATTCACACAAAACCAAAAATGCAATTTTTTAACAAAGTCCAAATTTCCTGACGTAAAAGGATTGTGATTGTTTTTATTAGGATTTCAATTTATTCTCTTTTCCGTAATCTCTAGCATAAGTTAATTTTTCATAGGAGTCGAATTTGAAGTTGTCCTATATAAAGAGACGCACTGTACGACTTTTTAACACCTCTATTCAATACAATACAATTCAATTACTAATTTCATCTTCCTCATTGAACACTTCATTTTTTATATTTCTCCAAAAAGAGTTCTTCATTCAATGCTCATTCTCTAGTACACTCTCCTTAGACACAAACTAGTGCTATTCTCAATTCTTCATACTTCACATGCTTCATCTAGAATGTCCAGTAATGTCTTCACCAATATAATAGAATTTGATCAGTTCATTGTATCACTAGTTCTCTCGTGCTTATACAGTTCGTTGGCATTCATATCATCTGAAGTTTATGTTGATGTTGCTTAGACTCCATGTATGAACCACTACCATGTTGGACACGAGGATATTGAAAAGGGGTACATGATCCTCCCAGGATGTTTTAAATCAAAAGAAAATCATCTATAGCAGTCAAATCAAAAGATGATCTATGTTCCTCAAAATGCATCAAAAATAATAAACATATAGATTTCACAAGTAAATTTTATATTTGTAATGCGTATTCATGAACTTGCTCTAATTCTGTTTCTTTTTTACCCTTTCAACCATACCACATTCCTAGAATGTAACCCAAGAATCAAAAAAAGACCCCAGTTCTAGATATGCCAGTAACGACACCCGTCTCCAGATCTGAGTAACATAAAATAAAAAAATCAAATTTTGATTGTCAAGTTGACACTTGACAAACTTCATCTTGACAGCAGTTTTGTCTCCATCATGACATCCCAATATAGCACCTAGCTTCTCTTGAAAATCTTATTTCGTCTCACGGATTTTGTCATGAACTCCCTCTACTTTGTTTACTTTTTTATTCTCAAATTGTTCTCCGATGTGATTATAAAATACTCTCCTTACCGTATCACCAAAATAGTAACCTATTGTCTTTGCGTAAGTGGCATAAATATCATAGTAACACATTACCATGGTTGTATTACATAAAAAGTATCCATACCTACCATTTCACTCAAAATCTAATCACTGTGGTACTTTTCTTTAGAAAGTGGAATTCTACATACCTCAAAAGTATCCATATCTAACATTTCATGCAAAATCTTATCACTGTGGTACTTTTCTGCAAAAAGTGGAATTCTACAGGCCTCAATATAAATATGCCATATCTTATAGCAAAAAGCATGATTTTCAATCTTTGAATTTAAAGCGTCAACTAGAGCCCTATATCTAATGTTCTCGCTAAAACCATGGTCTATGTTGAGGGCTGCACCTGCATAAGTTGTTGTTCAAGTTGAATCAAGTCCTAAAATCTTGTTATATATTATCTGGTATTCCTGTTCATCTTCTAACGTTAACTCATCAAAGCCAACATAGCTCTAGTTGTCTACTAGAGCTTTCAATTTTCCTTTTGAGCTCACGCCTCATTACAAGAATGAATGCAGCAACGGTAACAGTAACAATCAAGAGAACTTGCAACTTATTGAAACCCGATTAAGAACTTGAAAGAAAATTAAAAAGAATAATCAAGATAGAAGAATTGAAATTTTGTCATAAACTCAAAGGTGCAATTTCCAATGAATTAATCATTTATTTATGAGGATAGAAACCTAAACTAAAATGAAAATAGTGAGATCCTAAATTAAGAAGGAAATAGTTATGGAAATTAAATAAAATCTTATAAAAACAACAATTTATGGAAAAATAAAAGATCCTAATAAATTAATGATTTCTTTTCCTTCTAGCATAAACTTTCCACATTGCATCAAAGGCTTTATTTAACGTCTTGAAGACTTTTGCTAACTCAATAAAATTTTCACCCAATGGATTGGAACCTCCATTCATCATCAGTAGGCTGTGCACCAATTGAACCATCCTTAGCAATTAGCAAAAAAAAAAAAAAAAAAAAGGTAATATCTAGTAATGGATTGTTCATCATGAATAGGAGCTGCTAGCCTAAGTTAATTTCCACTTGCTCTTTCTAGGCTCTAGCCGTAGCAGGAAGCTTAACACAGGCAAGTCATTATTCTAGTGCAACAGGTTAACATAAACTATTAAGACCAGTCGTACTGCAAAGGGAGAAGGGCACACCAATTGAAGCATGGTACATCTCAAATTAAAAAGATTAAGCATATACTAAAGAAGAATTCATGCTTCCCTTAGGCTATCATATCTTTACTTAATTAACTGGTGATCTTGTTTCGCTCCCTTTCACCCAACTGCTTAACTCCATTTCCCAACCTTTATCTGCCTCTTGTACGCTCTCCAAGTATTGCAAAGGATTTTGTTGCATACAATACAAGAATAATCTGCTGCGAAAGTTAGCCCTAAGTAAACTCGTATCAGGTTTACTGTTAGTTTAAATGCTTAATTAGCTTAAGATGGACTAAATGGTTTAAATCAGTAGCATGTTGTGAGATATGCTTTTAAAGATTATTTTAAAACTCTTATGGAGGGATCATTTGATAGAGGTGCCCCAGGGTGTTGAAAAACTTACCCGGATTTAAGACGGAAATGTTGGATAACATTATATATGGAAATCTATGGTTTTAGCATATCTTTTCAAAACTTGTATATAAAGGAACCTCATCAATATTGAAGCAAACGAATAATTCCTTTCTGAATCATGTGAGTGAGAGAGAGAGAGAGAGAGTATTCTCGTGTTTATGTGGATGGCCTTCCACATTTCAGGAATTAAAAGTATTATTTTATCTTAGTATGTTTTTCGTTGGAAAAAGTACCATGTTTGATTTTAATCTTGAAACAGTTTTATTTTTTATATATCAAGAGAACCACTGGTTCTCAGCATAAAGTATCTTTTCATTACACAGAATATGACAATGTTTCTAATTAAGAATTCAAAAAGAGAACATCATGGGACATAGATGGCATGCAAAGAACTAAAACAGAACATTAAAGACCGCAACATCACTAGCTTATAAATATTCAGTTGTATGACCTATAAGCAATAAAGCTTTTCAAGCTTTCTCCAGGCTGCAGCCACTCGAGAATATATAGATATATATATCAAACAATTGACTAACAAAAGAAAGTAATCCTGTTTGTCATCTAGAAAAAATTTAAAATACCTAAGATCAGACTTACAACAGAAAAAAATACATATATACAGATTTAAATGACATCAGACCTGAGAATTATCACCATGGTCATCCTCTTCATCCCCAGCTTCCCCAACAACCACTATACAAACATTAGAGATTTGTCAATCATCACATAGTTATCACAGATCATTTAGAAAAAAATTACAAAGCAGGACCTTGAATAAAGACGTTAATAGAAACTCACTTTCGTTTATTCCAGCAAGAGCTAACAGCCTAGCTGCCATTTCCCGTTCTTCAGCATCTT
>CAVNYN010253331.1:0-17120 GCA_963692815.1 Nyctanthes arbor-tristis
CTCTATTGAATATTTGATAATATCAAACTTGAGCAAGGTCGATAAAACTTGGAGTTTACATATCTAGTCAATAGGAAGTAATTTACATATTAATCCCGTAAGGAATCTAGAACAAAACATCAGCTAAGAGTAATGTTTTGGTTATAAAGTAACAGAATACCTAGCAGCCACTGCCACCGGTTTCGCCACCTGCTGCAGCACCTAAAAAGTTTTTAGAAAATAATGAGTGTTTTGAAGAAACACCCAGTAGTCTCGGTGCACAGTTCACAAGTTGCAATGTTGACATTTAAACAATCATTCAATATATGATTCAGATAATCTCAACAACTCAAAACATATGTTGCCATGTGGCTAGCCAATTTCATTCAACCCATGAGTATATTATTTATAACGTACTACTTAGGGTTTAGCAAGCTTCCATCTACTACCATGGTATAGCTTACTACCCCGTGGATATATACTATCCCCGGGTATAACATGTTGGCATTATAAACTGAATCACATGTCATAAATTGCAACTCAAACATTTTACTAAGTGCGCATCACTTGAAAATAAAACATTTAACTTTGAGAAGTAGAGACTACCTTAATTTTGTAGTTGAGTTTGAGCTTCTATGGCAAATAAACTTCAAAAGAATCAACACGCCTCGTCTAGCCAAATAGAATAAATTCTAAGTCAATAACTGAGGTGTTTGTTTGAGATTGGCTAAACTTTAAATTTGACTAAGACGATATCCTTAAAAGTTTAGTGTATAATATCGTTAATAAAAATGGGTTCTTGTCTCAATTAAGGATTATTTGGGAGTTGGAAATTGAAAACAACCGATTTTGGAAATTTATGAATTAAACCATTTAGAATTAAGACTTTTGTGCAAGAATGGATTTCAGCAGTATTTAGATTACCAACTTAACTAGATACCAAAAGTTTAGGGACAGGTTTGTGTTACACTAGAAACTTAGGAACTGATTTGAAGAATACCATGAATACTAGAACCTACTTAACCACAAACTAAAAGAAAGGACCAAGAGTGTGTCTAGCTAAGTTTCAAGGACTAGGGGCAAAATTTTATACAATTATATCCTTCAAAGCTTGGTTCCTAGCGTAGAGCCATAGAAGGCAACCGATGCAATTCCAAATTCGATCTCTGCCGCAAATCTGAAATCGCAGCTGAAAAATCAAGGAGAGAGGATTTGGAGTGCAGTCAAGAGAGACGATTTAAGTATGAGCTTTACGAAATGGTTCACGAATTGGATGCTCTGCTCGGCTAAAGGACGGAGGTGCAGTGGCGGTTCGAATTGGCACAGAGAGGTTGCGGTCGAGGCCTTTGGGTGCTCGGGGTTTTATGACTAGCGAGGTCGGTTCGTGATTTTTCGTCGAGGCTAGGCTCAGGGTCACGAGTTTCGACCGAGAGGTGGAAGTCACGACTTGGGTTTGAGCATTTCAGCACTCTCCGACCAACTACCGGTATTTTCCGATAAGATGTGTCCGACGGTCAACAGCGGTGAGTGGCCAACGGACGATAGTGGCTGGTTGATGCTCAGGTGAAGGCAGTGTGTCTCGTGTCATGTATGTATGTATATGAAATTAAGAAGGACATGTGTGAAACCTAATAGGTTGCTGTGTATATGTGTATGAATGCAATTGAGAAAGGCTGCAGTTCTTGAATGGTTTGCAGAAACGGGTTTCTTAAATGTTTGGTTTAACTGGAAATTTTGTGCATTGAATATCATTAAATCTAATAGATTTTTATAACTTAATATGCTGATGATATTATGACATCAATAAAAATATTTTGCTTGTAAAATATGGATATAAGAATTTCTCTGTACAAGCATGCGTTTCGACAATGTGAAAGCATCTTTTCTGGTGATTTGGATGTACGGATGTTGTTATCTTTTTGCCAACACCAAGCAAACTTGTTGTCTCCTCTTTTCTTTTCTATTTATGCTTTGTTCCTCTGATTGGAATATATATATTCCAACAATTTGGATATGCCTTTGTTGGAAACTATTTTATTATTCTTAGATGTGCCTAACTAATTTGACTGCTTTCGTTGTGTATGTATATTTAGGGATGGACTCTGTATGAAATATTGAGATATGCACCACAACACAATTGGAATGCATATAAGGAAGCTCTTAAAACAAACCATGCCTTTGCCAAATTGGTAATAAGTGGAGTGGTTTATTCCATTGGGGATCGGATTGCACAGGTTGCTGGCTTTGGATCGGAAGAGCGTCACTGGTTTGCCTTTGTTGGGTGTTGGCCTCCCAATCTTTTTTCCCTTTGTTTTTCTTTCTTCTTCTTCCTATGTTTGCCCATTTTGGTTGGGCTTGTTTATTTAATTGTAACCCTTTCGATACAATATGCTGTATAAAAGTGCTAGGTAGGTGAGATAATAGTTTTTTTTATGTGTTATTATTTTAATTAAGTGGAATTAATGCTATTTATATGCTTTAATTATGAGACAACTTCTAATTAATAATCATATATCTCAAGTATATCTATTGGTAAGGTTAGAAATTTATAGCTTATTTTATATGTAACGGGAGTATGGTATTTTGTTTGACATGTTTAAATTTGAAATAGATAGTGACATAAGCAATTAGTTATATATAATTATGGAAATAGACGTAGAGTTATATTTCTATAGTATGTTTCGTGAACAAAATATTTTTCGAAAAATGTCAAACAAAACGTGTTTTCTAGTTTTTCATTCTCAAAATCAGTTTTCAGATAACACAAATAGAACGCATTTTCAGTAAATCAGAAAACAGGGAATGAAATTAGAAAATAGAACACATTTTTTAGAATGAAAACAGAAAACATAAACATAAACAGAACGGCACCTTATGGTCCTTATAGATCTCGCACTTACTACCGTATAAATAGTGCCGCCAAATTTTGAGAGCATGCACCATAGCAGCGAGCTCGAGATCATAAGTTGGATAGTTTTATTCATACGGTTTCAACTGTCTGGACGCATATGCAATCACTTTCCCTTTCTACATTAAAACACATCCTAAACCAAGTTTTGATGCATCACTATAGATCACAAACCCATCTGAATCATTTAGGTGCCGCAAAAAAATGGTGCTGAAACAAATCTCTCTTTGAGCTCCTGAAAGCTCTGCTCACATTTATCAGAACAAACAAACTTAATTCCTTTCCTTGTGAGCTGCATTAAAGGTTCTGCTATTTTCGAGAAGCCTTCTATGAATCGCCGATAATAACCGGCTAAGCCTTGAAAACTTCTCACTTCTCTAGCATTGGTAGGTCTAGACCAATTTGTGAGAGCCTCAACCTTACTGGGGTCTACTCCAATTCCCTGAGCTATCACAATATGGCCCAAAAAATCCTACTCGATCAAGCCAAAATTAACACTTTTTGAATTTGGCATATAACCTCTCTCTTCTTAACGTATCCAACACCATTCTCAAATGTTCAGTATGTTGCTTAGAATTCCTCGAGTATATCAATATGTCATTGATAAACACGATAACAAATTTATCCAAACGTTGATGAAAAACTCTATTCATCAGATCTATAAATACCGCAGGGGCATTCGTCAAACCGAAAGGCATTAATGTAAATTCATAATGCCCATAGCGGGCTCGAAATGCCATCTTTGGTATATCTGTTGGCTTAACCTTCAACTGATGATACCCTGACCTCAGATCAATTTTTGAGAAAACAGCTGCTCCCTTTAGCCGATCAAACAAGTCATCAATTATCGGGAGTGGGTACTTATTCTTGATCGTTAACTTATTCAGTTCACGATAATCTATGCATATCCTCATACCCATATCTCTCTTCTTTACAAACAACACTGGTGCTCCCCAAGGTGAGATACTTATTCTAATAAATCCTTTTTCCAAAAGTTCCTCTAATTGAACCTTCAGCTCTTGTAACTCTTTAGGTGCCATCCGATAAGGAGCATTAAAAACAGGTACAACTCCTGGCACCAAATCAATGGTGAATTCTACTAGCCTGTCGAGTGCAATACCCGACAAATCTTCAGATAATACGTCAGGGTACTCCCTTATCACCAGTACCCAATCTAGGGATACCTCATCCAAGGGCTTCCCCTAAAGACGAACCAAGTATATCTGACAACTTTTTTTCACCAACAATTTATTTGCGTAAAGAGCAGATATAAGGCGAGGTAATGCCTTAATCCTCAACCCGTAAAACTTAAATTCTTTCTCACTATCTTTTCAAAAAACAACCTCTTTTTCGTGGCACACAATGGTTGCTCAATTCTTACTAAGCCAGTGCATACGTAATATTATGTCAAAATCCTTCATTTAAATAACATTCAAATCTTCCCCCTAGGATTAATCCGTCAAAGTCTATCTGTACCTCTTGAGCTATCTTATTAGAGTCAATTATTCCACCTGATAGTAAACTAACTTCCACCTAATAGTCTATCTGCCTAATTTCAGGTCGCAAGCCTCTCTCGAAGTGCCTAGCCTTATATGTTCAGTACTTACTAGGTGAGGGGTGTAGCGACATTTCCTCAAATTTTCTCTCGTAGGCAGTTATGTCCATATCTCTTTGCAGTAACTATCGGAATTCAACCTCCTTTTGATGACGGGGTGCACGGGTAAAATACTTATCGATCAACTCAGTTTTAAATTGAACCCAGGTCAGATTTTATTCCTTCTCCTCGGTCCTACTGTGAGATGCAGACTCCCACCAGTGACCGGCTCCTCCAACCAGCTTAAACTCCACACATTAGGGATGGCAACAGGGTGGGTTCGAGATGCGTATGCCTTTCCCCACCCAGCCCCGTTGAGGAAATCCCTGCCCCATACCTGGTTGAATCAGGTAAGGGGCAGGGATTGTTCAGGGTGGGTATGAAAAAATTACCCGTTACCCGCCCTTTTAAGGGAAAAATCCTTAAAAAAAAAGGAACGGTGCAGCACAGCGGTGGAGACTTTGGGATTGGGTAGACTAGTGGAGACTTGAAGTTGAAGGGTTCAAGTTGGACAAGGACAAAGACAGAGACAGAGATGAGAGGAGGGGAGTTGATTTAGGGACATAGTTTGGTTTGTCTTTGAATTAGTTTTTTTATTTTAAGAAAACTCAAATTTTGAATGAATTAATTATTAAGGTTAGTTAAAATTTCAACAAAAAGGGTACTAGTCGGATGGTCAAGGTTTATAGTTACGACGCTCTTCCGATCTTAAAACCCTCACCAACTCACTACTTAGGTTTAAATTTTTTTTCCAAAAAAAAAAAAATCGGATATCGGGTCTGGTCGGGTTGGGGCAGCCAGTACCCGACCCCGACCCTATAAGACTTCGGGACAAAATCCTTCACCCCATGCCCACCTCAATACTTAACGGGGTGTTCGGGGCGGGAACCCGCGAGTATCCGGTAATACCTGTTCCGTTGCCATCCATACCACACATACTACCTTCTGGTCCTCTGGGCAGGATATATCGTGGAAAATCTTTTCCATAGTACAGATCAACTCTTCAGCGACCAAGGAAAGGTAGGTGGCAGATGCCTACGGAATTGCTCAATAATTGGCACCGTATGTGTACCTGGAAGTGCCACATGCTCTGGTACCTGAGTTGGTGCTAGGGCCTATCTCAACTCTTATACGACCTTAAGTAAATCTAGGATTTCACTTGATTGTATTGGGCGTACCATTACCTTACAAAACAAATAATATATTTGTAACACTTGAACATATCATAACCAATACAACAGTAACGTAAGAAACCCACAACTCTTAAGAAAACCAAAAAGGATGCATTCATTAGAACCAACATAATCTTTCAAAGTGAAACATCATATAGCGTCGTATGCTCAACCACCGGTAGTAAGGAACTATACAACTGGAAATGAAAACATAACACTAGTTCTGTACAAAACTAGATAGGAACTATACAATCATCCTATCACTACTCCTCATCGTCGCTGTCATCCTCGCTATCCGAGCTACTCTGTGCCCTAAATCACTTTGGTGGAGGAGGAATATCCTCCCAAGTGATGCAAGAATTAGGCTCAGAGTCCTCAACAATCTCCACATCCTTCTTAGGATCCTTCACAAACTGAAACTCAAACTCATCTTTCTCTAGATCCTCCTCAGACTCCTCCTCTGGCCCTCCTTGGGATCCTCTTCCTCCTCAGGAGCCTCAACTGGCATCGCCTGATCTGGGTGGGGCTCTAGTGGAAACTCATGCACTGGCTCAAGTTTAGGCTCAGGTTTGAACTCAGGCTCAAAATCAGACTCTGATCCCGACTTAAGATCAGTGAACCTTGGCCAGTACCAACCCCACTAGACTACCAACCTCTCACTGAAGGTATCAAAATCCAGTGTTACACTGAGTGGTGCTGTAATGACCTGCTCCACTTCGACATGATATTGTCCGCTTTGGGCGTAGCTCGCACGGTTTTGCTCTTAGGCTCTCACCCAAAAGGCCCCATGTCAGATAGAGTGCGTCTCTTGGCTTATTAATTGGTCTCCTTTCTCTGCCTAAGCCATGTGGGATTGAGGCTGTCATAATCACCCCACCTAATGGGGGCCCAACGTCCTCGTTGGCCACACTTCCAGTTGGGCTCCGCTCTGATACCATATGTAATGACCCACTCCACTTTGACATGATATTGTCTGCTTTGGACGTAGCTCGCACGGTTTTGCTCTTGGGCTCTCACCCAAGAGGCCTCATGTCAGATGGAGTGGGTCTCTTGGCTTACAAACTAGTCTCCTTTCTCTACCCAAGCGGTGTGGGATTGAGGCTGAATTCATGCTTGAAGGTCGTGTTGGCTATTGGTGGGAGTCCGTATGTAGGACTAGGACACAGGAGGAGCAAAGGAACCTGACTTGAGAACAATTCAAAATAGAACTAATAGATAAATACTTCCCACAGGCTCTTCGGGACCATAAGGAGTCCGAATTCCTGAATCTGAAGCAGGGCGACTTGGATGTTACTGAGTATGAGAGGAAATTTGAGGAGATGTCTAGGTATGCCCCACACTTGTTAGGCACTGAAGCCATGAAAGCCCGGAGGTTTCAGAGGGGCCTACGCCCAGAGATTGGTCAAATTGTTTGCTTTCACTCATTTCCCACTATGGGCAGGTGGTGAAGATGGCTTAGAAAATAGCATATTCCGGGACACATTATGATGGTCTAGGAAGCAATAGCAATCAGCAAAACCAGGGAAAGAGGAAATGGCAGGGGTTGTACCAGGGATAAAATAGGAACTAGACATCCAACAAGAAGCCAAACATAGGGTCGACTGGTGGACAGACTGCTAATTCAATTCCACCATGCCCTAACTGTAAGAAGCTGCATAGGGGAAAGTGTCTATGGGGCAAGGGAGTGTGTTATAGGTGCAGTCAGCGGGCCATTTTTCATTTAATTGCCCAAACACTCCTGCTCGGAACACTGACTAGAAGAAGAGTAACGCCCCGAATTCTAAGTACCCGGGACTTTAACAAAATTGTCCTTCTCTTTTATTTTTTTTAAAATAAGCAAATTAAAAGTGGTTAAAATATGCGGAAAAAAATTCTCATAATCTTGGAAATAATATCCCGAAAAACTAATTAATGTCATGAAATAAGAAATTTAAAATATTCAGGAACAAGTAAAAATGTTTAATTTATTCTAAAAATAAATTTCTACATTAGTTCGATGCCACCACTACTCAACGCCCCTCCTTTGATTCTGAACCTGCAAAATGTTATAATTTGAAAGGGTGAGAATTTCATAGAAATACTCAGTAGTCTCGGCGCAAATTAATTAACTTATACCACAATTACACATATAAACATGCAACTATATGAATATCTCAAAAAAGTTCTTTACTCAGAAACAAGCATCGTATGGTAAATGCAGGTTTTCGACTCTCATCTCATGCTATAAAGCAAGTAAATACTAGCGTATATTAATCAAATATTGCATGCATATCGTAATTATTCTCGTCTCGTCTCGTCTAGTCTCATCTTAAGTATAAAGCAAATAAGTTCATGCATATAATAAACATATAAATCACATATTCACATGCATACTGATAGCACAGATCAATTAATTTTGCGCATATTTTTGGAAATAACTTTTTCTAGAAAAATGAGACTACCTCAAACCTTATGAGCTGGCCAACCTTCGTAAAAATCTTACTCGCTTATGAATCTTCACGCCTCGTCTAGTCAAAATAAAATAAATTGTTTTAGTATAAAAGAAATAATACTTTATGAAAATGGAAATAAACTTTAAGGACTAAATTGAAACTTTAAATAGCTTAGAGCTGGGACTAAAAAGGCAGATTCTACACTTTAGGGTGGAAATATGCAAAGCAGAAAGTTGGAAGCCCACTTTAAATGAAACTGAAACATTTATGACTTAATAAACCATTCTGCAAACTTGAGGATTGATTTGTGAATCACTAAAACTTGGGGACTCGGGTGTTAAATAAAATTTTAAAAAATCCCACCCCAAATCGGCAGACCCAAAATTGAGACAAAGAAATAGAGAGTTGAGGTTGAGTTGGGTTCGGTCGAAGGGGGTAGCGTGAAGGCGAGGGACGTGGCTAAGATTCGCATTGGCGAAGGAGTTATGGCTGGAGATTTGGGTTGCGAGTGTGGGGGTGATAGGGAGCCACATGTGTGAGGCTCACGGGACATGGGAGGTCATGACTTAGGGGAACGAGAGGGAGTAGCGATGGCTGGCTTCGGCCGAGAGTTGGTTCGAGGGATAGGTAATGTGGGTCGAAAGGCTTGCGCGGGAGAGGGAGTAGTGTGGTGGTTGAGGCTCGGGTAAGAGGGGGTCGTGGCGGCAGTGTGGCGTGAGTGGCTGTGGGTATTGCTGAGTGGGAATGGAGATGGATTAGTGGTCCAGGGAGGCTTCGGCGAGGCTGCTGCAAGCTCGCCGGCGGTGAGGCGATGGTGACGGGGGTGATGCAGTGGTGGTGATGGTGTATGCATGTCTATGTATATAGTGTATGTATGGGTGTGGATCTATGTGTATGTATATGTGTGTGTATTGTTTGTGTTGCCATCTAAAAGGAAATAGAAATAAATTTGCGTGGAAGAGAATTTTTAAAGACCTTGACTCAGAAACCTGTGGATTTTTTTTTGTTGAGTAATTTGTGTAGGGAAAACATGTGATTGGGGGCTGTTTATAGGTTATGCATTGGGAATATCCTAGTTTAAACGGGAGTTGGAGTTGTAGTGCTTATAAATTTCCATGGTAGTTGATGTTGAATAAATTACGAAATTATAATAACAGGCTAAGACAGGTCGAGTTAGGATTTTATAAAATAGTTGGGATAAAATAAAAGATTTGGAGTTTTTAAAATAAATTATTTACTATAAAATTTTTTTAATTAAGCTTTAGAATATTTGACTAGACGAGCATGAACTATAATGCACTTCAAAATTGGCGAGACTATAGTGACACGTAATTATTTAATAAAATCTATTTTTAAAAAAAATTTTCGGGTCGCTACAACCTTACCCCCTTAAAATAAATTTCGTCCTCGAAATTTGGCTTACCTGAATTTATGAGGTCTGGGTATTTGTCTCGAATTTTTTCCTCTTTTTCCCAAGTGACCTCATCAGTTCCCCGACTACCCCACTGACTTTAACTAATGGCAGCTCTCGGTTTCTTAAGATATGGACTTTCCTCTCTAATATGCATGTTGGGGTTTCCTCATAGGACAAGTCTTTCTGAATCTCAATATCTTGATAACTCACTACGTGATTTGGGTCGGATATATATTTCTTCAACAAAGAGATATGAAAAACATCATGTACTGCTGAAAGTTCAGGTGGCAATGCTAGTCTATATGCTACATTGCCAACCTTTTCTAATATCTCAAATGGTCCAATGAAACGCGGTCTCAACTTCCCGTTCTTACCAAATGGAAGAACACCCTTCATTGGTGCCACTTGAAGGAATGCCTTATCTCCAATCTGGAACTCCGTATTCTTCCTTTTTAGATCAGCATAACTCTTCTACCTATCTTGAGCCGTTTTAATCCTGGACCGAATCTTCTCAATCTGTGCAACAGTTTTCCTTACCAGATCTGGCCCCAACAATTTCCTTTTGCCGACCTCATCCCAATAGATCAGTGAACGACACCTTCTGCCATATAATGCTTCGTATGGGGGCCATGCCAATAAAGGCATGATAGCTGTTATTATAGGCAAACTCTATCAAGGACAAAGAGTTATCCTATTTGCCACCCAAATCCAACACGCAAGCTCTCAGCATGTCCTCCAAGGTTTGAATGGTGCGCTCAGATTGTCCATCTGTTTGGGGATGATACGCAGTGCTAAAGTTCAATCGAGTACCCATAGCAGTCTGGATACTCTTCCAGAACCTTGAGGTAAACCTCGAATCTCAGTCGGATACAATGAAAACCGGCATTCCATGTAGTCTAACAATCTCCTTGACAAACAGCTGTGCCAACTGATCAACACTGAGGGTCATTCGAACTGGCAAAAAATGAACCGATTTAGTAAGTCGGTCAATAATAACCCATATAGCATCATGACCCTTGACTGATTTTGGAAGTCCCACTACAAAATCCATCGTGATTTTCTCCCACATCCACTCAAGTATATCCAATAGGTTCAACAAGCCTGAGGGTCTCTGATGCTCAGCTTTGACTTGCTGACAAACCATGCAACATGAGACAAACCTCACAATACTCCCCTTCATGCTCCTCCACCAGAAAGAATCACGCAAATCGCGATACATCTTTGTTCCACTTGGATGCGCTATGTAAGGAGCCGAATGTGCTTCTGTGAGGATTTCATTCCTGATCTGCTCATTGTTTAGAACATAGAGACGGCCCATGAAAATCAGTGCTGAGTCTGAGGCAATCTCGAATCCTAGTCGCCATGAGGTCCTACTCCAGACTTGATATTTTCTAGATATTTGTCATCCTTCTAGGCCACTATAATTCGACTAAGTTTGCTGGCCTACTAAACTTCTGGGTTGATGGGCTTTGCACCTCAATCATTAAATTCTGAAAATCTCGAATCAATTGATCATGAATAGTACCCAACTCTGATAGCTATCCGTCACTCTTCCTACTCAATGCATCTGCCATTGCATTGGCTTTACTCGGATGGTAAAGAATAATACAGTCATAATCTTTTACCAACTCCAGCCATCGTTGTTGTCTCATGTTCAGCTCCTTTTGGGTAAAGAAATACTTCAAGCTTTTGTGATCCGTGTATATCTCGCATTTGCTCCCATACAAGTAGTGCAGCCATATTTTTAGAGCATGCACTCTGCTGCAAGCTCCAAGTCGTGAGTGGGATAGTTCTACTCATGTGTTTTCAACTGTCTCATGCATAGGCAACCACCTTCCCATGCTGCATTAAAACACATCCCAGACCGTGTTTTGACGTGTCAGTGTAAATAACGAACCTTCAGTACCATCGGGGATGGTCAACACTGAAGCGGACACGAACCTTTTCTTTAATTCCTGAAAACTTTGCTCACACTTGTCTATCCACTGAAATTTAACACCTTTGTGTCAGCTGAGTCATAGGTCCTGATATCTTAGAGAAACCCTTGATGAATTGCCGGTAGTAGTCAGCTAACCCTATAAAGCTTCTCACATCTCCTGCATGAGCAGGTGTCGGCCAGTGCGTCACAGCCTCGACTTTAGAAGGATCAACTTCAATACCTTTGGCTATCACGACATGACCTAAGAATCCGATCCTCTTAAGCCAAAATTCGCATTTCTTAAATGTGGCATACAACTCCTCCGCTCACAGGGTGCCCAACACGATCATTAAGTGCTCCTCATGCTATTTCAAATCTCTTAAGTAAAACAGTATGTCATCAATAAAGACGATGACGAATTTATCTAGATACTGGTGTAAAACTCGATTCATCAAATCCATGAACACTGCAGGAGCATTCGTGAGACCAAATGGCATCACTGTGAATTCATAGTATCCATATCGGGTCCTGAATGCCGTCTTAGGTATGTCAACTGGCTTGATCTTTAACTGATGCTATCCATATTTGAGATCGATCTTCGAGAATACAGCTGTATCTTTCAGTTGATTGAATAAGTCTTCAATCCTAGGAAGATGATATTTATTCTTTATCATCTGCTTGTTGAGCTCCCGATTGTCGATGCACATTCTCATGTTGCCATCTTTCTTTTTAACGAATAGAACCGGTGCTCCCCAAGGAGACACACTTGGTCTGATGAAACCCTCCTCCAATAGCTCCTCCAGTTGAACTTTCAATCCCTACAACTCTTTAGGTGTCTTCCGATCTCGGAGCTTTAGACATTGGTGCTGCACTGGGTACCAGATCTATGGAGAATTCCACCTGCCTGTCTAGTGGAATACCTGGTAAATCTTCTGGGAAAACATCAGTGTATTTACAAACCACTGGTACACGGTCCAAAGTGATTTCAGTCGTTAGCTCACCCTGAAGGCTAACCACATATCCCTAGCAATTGCCTTTTACCAACAGCTTCTCTGCTTGCATGGCTGAAATAAGGTGAAGAAGTGCTCTGACCTTTGATACATAGAATCTAAATGCCTCTTCCCTATTTTTCCGAAACACCACTTCTTTCTCATGGAAAATGATGGTAGCATGGTTATTACTTAACCAATCCATACCCAATATAATGTCAAAGTCCTTCATCTAGATTATGCTTAGATCTGCTTTCAATATTAGTCCATCAAAATCAATTGGTACTGCCCTAGCTATCTCATTTGTCTTAATAGTTCCCTCTGACGGAAGGCTAACCTCAAGTGAACTACCCATTCTCTCTCCTACCAATTTCAGTCTAGCTAGGCATGAGAGATCGGAAGAGCGTGTGTAGGGAAAGAGTGTAGGCAATCAGCACATATGCAGGAATACTAGAAACATATAATATAACGGTTATCATATAACATTACTATCAAAGAAATGCATATCACAACATTTAAATCAAGACGTGTACATGAATACTATAATTAATTAGTATACCTGCTATCATGTCAGCATCATTAATGGCATCCTCGTACGTCATGGCAAATACATGAGCCTTTCCTTTGTTAGCCTGCTGCGTGCTCTTCTTTTGGTCAGTGTTCTGAGCAGGAGTGTTTGGGCAATCAGATGAAAAATGGCCCCGCTGACTGCACCTGTAACACACTCCCTTGCCCCATAGACACTCTTCCCTATACAGCTTCTTACAGTTAGGGCATGGTGGTATTGAGTTTGCAGTCTGTCCACCAGTCGAACTTATGTTTGGCTTCTTGTTGGATGTCTGGTTCCTGTTTTGTCCCTGGTACGGCCCCTGCCATTTCTTCTTTCCCTGGTTTTGCTGATTGCTCTTGCTCCCTAGACCATCATAATGTACCCCAGAATATGCTATTTTCTCAGCCATCTTCACCATCTGCCCATAAGTAGGCAATGAGTGAGAGCAAACAATCTGGCCAGTCTCTAGGCATAGGCCCCTCTCAAACCTCCAGGCTTTCATGGCTTCAGTGCCCACCAAGTGTGGGGCATACCTAGACACCTCTTCAAATTTCCTCTCATACTCAGTAACATCCAAGTTGCCCTGCTTCAGATTTAAGAACTCAGACTCCTTATGATCCCGAAGAGCCTGTGGGGGAAGTATTTATCTATTAGTTCTATTTTGAACTGTTCACAAGTCAGGTTCCTTTGCTCTTCCTGCGTCCTAGTCCTGCATGCGAACTCCCACCAATTGCCAGCATGCCCTTCAAGCATGAATTCTGCGCACAACACTGTCTGATTATCAGGGCATGAGATGTGGCGGAAGATCTTCTCAACAGACCTTATCCACTCTTCCGCGGCCAAAGGATTATTGCCACCATCAAACTTGGGTGGCCTACTCCTACGGAACTGCTCAACAATAGACTAGGATGGGGCAGCTTGAGCTGCAGGAGCGCCTTATCTGAGGTCTTGCACTGCTTGGAGGAAATCCCTCATCAGGTTGGCTTGTACATTTCCTCGTGCCATTTCCTTTACACAGGAATTCAAAATTAGTTTATCTCCATTGTTATCTAATTATATAACACAAGCATTCGCACATAACAAGTAAAACCATTCATATCAACAGGGCAAGATGGAAACTTTATTTCATTAATCACTGAATATCCTTAAACGAGGAGTACAAAATGTCTTAAATGAATAAACAAAACTGTAAACTGAAAAAAATACTATCATAAACTATAGTTTCCATCTATCTATCCTGTTACTCTACTCATCTAGCCATCCATTTCCTCCATTGCCTGCAGGCGGTGTACTGGGTGTAGAGGTAGGGGTGCTTCCGCCTGGTGGTGTACTTGGGGTGTACTCATAAGATCTATACACTTCGGATTCTGCATCAGATACCTCGTGGTTCTCATCTAGTTCTATCACATCCTCATCAACAACTTCCTACACTGGTTCAGGGACAGGCATTGGCACATGTGCCTCCCCTCGCATCACCAGCTCATGGAGAAGGTTGATAATCAACATCCATCCCATGACGCCCTCTCAATTCCCCAAGCAACTGGGAGATCTGGGGCGCCAGTTCTCTGGAAAGGTTGATATCAAGTGATCAATAGAGTCTTCATTATTTGTCTTGAACCCACTAGCAATGGCTTCATGCCGTGCCATATTATAACCAAGTATATGTTCTGATATGGTAGCTCCAAGCGCAAACCTATATGACAAGTACCTATGGAAGATCGTATATGTCCTTGCCCCGAACACTTGCGTCCTATCTCCTGTCATGGGTGCCATATCTGAAAATTACCATTTATGTAAAGTCCAGCTAAGTATTACTATTCTATCAACTAAAGCTAATTTTGAGGATTAAGAAATCATTAAATCTTTTCTTTACTTAAAATAATTGCATATTATGCCCAGTTATGCTCAAACTCGATTCTTTCGTAAAGTCGAATACAAGTCTTCTTTCTTAAATATCTGTCTTACAAAGTCTCATAAATAATATGTATTCGACATAACATCGTAAATACTTTTCAAAATAAGTAATTATCGCGAACCAATAAATCTTTCTTTTTACCTTTAGAGTCAGCGGAGGAAGCTATGACAGTGGCAATCTATAAAAATTCTTGACTTCATTTTAGTAAATTTTTTTTAAAAATTTTACAAGTCTACAGAAACGTAGACCTTTCTCCGATACCAAGCTGTAATTCCCCGAATTCTAAGCACTCGGGATGTTAATGATATTTTCTTTCTTTTTAAAAGAAATTAAAAGCGGGTAAAATATGCGGAAAAATAATTCTCATAATCTTGGAAATAATATCACGAAAACTTATTAATGTCGTGAAATAAGGAATTTAAAATATTCATGAACAAGTAAAAAATATTTAATTCATTCCAAAATAAATCCTAAATTAATTTGATGCCACCACTGCTCAACGCCTCTCCTTTGATTCTGAACCTGCAAAATGTTGTAATTTGAAAGGGTGAGTTTCACAGAAATACTCCGTAGTCTCGGTGCAAATTAATTAACTTATACCACAAATATACATATAAACTTGCAACTACATGAATATCTCAGAAAACTTCTTTGCTCAGAAACAAGCATCGTATGGTAAATGCAGGTTTTCGACTCTCGTTTCATGCTATAAAGCATATAGATACTAGCGCATAGTAATCAAGTGTTGCATACATATCATAAATATTCTCGTCTCGTCTCGTCTTAAGCATAAAGCAAATAAGCTCATGCATATAATAAACACATAAATCACATATTCACATGCATACTTATAGCACAAATCAATTATTTTGTGCATACTTTTGAAAATAACTTTTTCTAGAAAAATGAGACTATCTTAAACTCGTGAGCTTGGCAACCTTTGTAAAAAAATTTTTGGTTTATGAATCCTCACGCCTCGTCTAGTCTAAAATAAAATAACAAAATATTTTAGTATTGAAGAAATAATACTTTATGAAAAGGAAATAAACTTTAAGGACTTAATTGAAACTTTAAATAGCTTAGGGCTAGGACTAAAAAAGCGGATTCTAAACTTTAGGGTGGAAATCTACGAAGCAGAAAGTTGAAAGCCCACTTTAAATGAACACGAAACCTTTACGACTTGATAAACTATTCTGGAAACTTGAGGGATTGATTTGTGAATCTCTAAAACTTGGAGTTGTAGTGCTTATGAATTTCCATGGTAGTTGATGTTGAATAAATTACGAAATTATAATAACGGGCTAAGACAGGTCGAGTTAGGATTTTATAAAATAGTTGGGATAAAATAAAAGATTGGAACCCACTTGACAGTTGTATGTTATATGGAAATTTTGGATATGATATTCATGATCATGATTGTACATTTAGTTTTGATATGGTGTTATTGCATTCCTCACTGAGTGTAACCATGTTATACTCACCCCACTTTTTACAACATTTCAGATTGAGGAGCTGGCGCTGGCGGGATGGGATGTAGGCACAGCATTAAATAATTTATTTTCCACATTCTATGAGAACCTAAGAGCAAAACCGTGCGGGCTAGGCCCAAAGCGGACAATATCTTGTCGAAGTGGAGCAGATCGTTACAGATGGTATTAGAGCAGGGCCCAACCAGAAGTGTGACCAATGAGGACGTTGGGCCCTCTTATATGGGATGATTGTGACAGCCTCAATCCCACATCATTTGGGTGAAGAAAAAGAGACCAGTTCTTAAGCCAAGAGACCCACTCCATCTGACATGAGGCCTTTTGGGTCAGAACCTAAGAGAAAAACCGTGCGGGCTAGGCCCAAAGTAGACAATATCATGTCAAAGTGGAGCAGATTGTTACAGATAGTATCAGAGTAGAACCCAACTGGAAATGTGTCCAACGAGGACGTTGGGCTCTTCCGATCTTAGGTGGGGTGATTGTGACAGCCTCAATCCCACATTGTTTGGGTGAAAAAAAAGTTGACTTTTTAAGATGGAACCCTAAGTCTTATTAAAGTTTGAGGTTGGTTTTAAAGAAAAAGGTATATTTTATATATATCTTCATGCCTTCACATGTTGTTTGTATTTACGTAAAAGAAATTGGTATTTTTGGTAGTGCTTCAGTTTTACCCCAAAAAAAAAAAAGTGGGGCGTCACAGATGGTATCAGAGAGTGCCCAACCAGAAGTGTGCCCAACGAGGACATTGGGCCCTCGTAGGAG
>CAVNYN010253333.1:0-28163 GCA_963692815.1 Nyctanthes arbor-tristis
TGTTCGAATGGTAGAAAATTAGGTGTGGTAAAACTCGGGGTGATTTTCTCGGTGTCACTTGGGTCGGGTCAGAGAGTCTTGTGAAGAAAAATAGTAGCTTAGCGTCTTGGGATTTCTTTAATTCTTCGTGGATTAGGCAAAGGGTAGAAATTGGTAGATGCGGTAAAGCTTGTTATATTTTTCTTGTTGTACTTAGGGATGAGTTTTGGCTAGTGAAAATTCTATATGGTTGTAGCGACTTTAATCATATAGTGGAAAGTTTTAACAGTCCGTTAAATTCGTCTTCGTCTTTTATTTTTCTTATCTCAATTAAATTCCTTGAACAACGATCCTGCTGGCGTAATCGGGGAATTCACATTAATTCCCAACACCTTTCACATCAAACTGTAATTTCCCCCGCAATTAATGAAAACACGCCAAATCCCAATTACTTGATCCATTTTCTACGCAATCTTCAATCATCATCATCTTCTTCTTCAATCTTCAATCCTTCTGTTTGATCAGGTGATCACATATCTATATATATATAGTACTATTAATTGATATTATCCAGAAAAGGCGGAAAGAAAATCAGGTGATGAGCCCAATACAGACAGCTTCCCCTAAATCCCTGCAACTCCATTATAAGAATTTGATCCATTTTATTGTCATTTATATGGGGTTGATTCTAGCACTGTAAATAGGTATTTGTTTTCATTGTTTTAAAAACAACACACAAGAACTAAGAAATTCTCTCACACATATAATATAGTTTATATCATTTAGCAATATATCAATAGAGGCTCGTTCTTTATTCCCTGTGATCGTGCTCATAGACGGAGTTTTGGTTGAGAGCTATAAGGGTTTTATCTTAGAGCCGTGTCACACGGATAACACTCGACGAAGAGGAGGCAACACAACTTTAGGGCAGCGACTCTTCGCGACTCAATTAGGCCAACTTTTCTAACTTTTCTCTATTATATCACTACTAGAATGGGTGCTAAAAGTAATAAAATTTTAGTAACAGAACTAATTTGTAACTATTAGCAACAGAATAGTAACGTGTTAATAACTGAATATCATTTTATAATTTTTATATAAATCATGTGCGCATAGCTGCGGAATTTATAATGGAAACATTTATGTTGCTATTTTTTCATTACCAATACGTTACTGAATAGTAATGGAAACCATTTATCATTATTAGTAACGGATTAGCAGCAACTTAGTAACGAATATTCTTTTTCATATTTTTTTAAATGTATATCCAAAGTTACGAAGGGAATCAGCAATGGAACTAGGTCGGTTGATAATAAGCCGTTTCTAATCTGTTGCTATTTGTAACGATCATTGACCGTTGTTATTCGTAACGACCTTTCTGTTGCTAATTTCTCAAAGAACGAAAAACTTTATAATTGCTTCACTTAAAATTTTCAAAAAATTTCTGCAACTTTTCTTAAAAATTTTTCCTCCCAAAGTAGCACGTATAAATGGACACCACATGGATTTGAAATCGGGAAGTTTTTGAAGGGCACTCTCATTTCAGTTCATAGAAAAATATTATTTGGAGGGAAGCACATGACGCTCCAGTGTATGCTGCCAATACCACTAAAGTAATTAGAAAAAAAAATTGAAAATCAAGCTTTTCACAATGAATTGAACATTAGTCTTTTTTTCTAAAAGTATAATTATAAATCAATCTGCATCACAGTAGCACAAATGTGTATAGATATTTATCCTACTAAAACATAGCGCCAAGAAAATCAACAATATAAACCCATATATAATGAGAATATACACTACAAGAAAATAAATAAAATACCTCATATAGGGGAATTGAACATGAGACTTCTAGGTCCCAGTACCTCAATCTAGCCCCCTAACCAAATGGGTTATGCCTCATTGACAATTGAACAGTAGTCTTGTATATAGGTAATAAGATAGTAAAAAAATAAAGTTACGTAAATTTGATTATTTGATTTTCATATTAACCAATGACGCACTTTGTTAATAACACACTTTCTAAAATCAAGATTTATTTAGGGATGTATAACGAGTCGGTCAGCTCAGGCGGCCCACGGCCAGACCCACAAAAAGCCCAAGTAGGCTAGGCTCGTGGCTCGTTTATCACGAGCCCGGGCCCTAGTCGAGCCCCAAATTTTGGGGAAAACTCGGGCCGGCCCAGCCCGTGTGGCTCGCCGGTCCAAAACGAGCCGGCCTGTTTACACGAGCTTTCAAGGCTCGCCCATGTCGAAATTTAAAAAAACCAAAAAAACTTTGTAATAATTTAATTATTTGGCTTACAATTTCATATAAAAAGTAATTATATTGTCACTACTATTTTTGTTTATGACACCACATTTTATCTTTATCACTACTATGTTTGTGTTATTTATAAAAAAAAAAAAAAACTAAATTTTACGACCGGGCTTTGGCTCGGCTTGGCTCGGGCTTTTTAGGCTCGGGACCAAAAAAGCCCGAGCCGAGCTCAGGCCTAAATGTAGGCGAGCCATGCCGGCTCGGCTGATTGACATGCCTAGATTCATTCCCTAATTAAAACTAGAGTTTGAAAAAACACAAAATCTTATTTTCCATTTGGGCATAGTGATACAGATGAATAAATGGATCAACTCCAACAAGTGAACATTGATATTTCCCATTGATGACATAAGTGTAATTAAATATGGAGACATGTGATTTATTGAATCCAACTTATCATTTATTACTCACCTAATGATGATTATGATCGCTACTAGTGATGAGTATCACTACTCATTTAGATTTCGATTAACAACTAATGGCTAAATAGTTCTTAGTTATTCGACCTTGAAAAGTGAAAATTAATGGTAGATATAATAATTATATAGTCGAGTTTTCACACTCAGGAAATCGAAACTATTTGAATTCTTTTAGATAAAAAACTAAAAAATAAACAATTTTTCGGTTTGACTATCGGATTTAAACTTAAAACTTAAAATCAAATCGAAAAACCATTTACCTATAAAATATAATCATATTAAAAAAATAATAATAGTATATGTTAATGCAAAAAACTATTATTACACTACTAAATAGAAAACTTAGAATAAAATAATTTAGTTCTGTAAAATTTTCCTTTCATTTTTCATTTTTCATTTTCCCTCTATATTGTCCTATACACATAACCTATGTTTACGTTTACATACTACCTCAATCTAAATTAAAAAATATTATTAACATTTAAAAGTGTTATGAACAAAAGTAAACATCAAACATGGAATCTCAATCTGTATAATGATAATTGTAGTTATGGAATTTAAGAAGGTAAGAGTAGTTAGGTGTCCTCTCCCAACTATTATTGGACACATGTGTGGCGTGTATGCACAGAAACTTATTTCCATGCTCTGTTCGTACATGACCGTTAAATCTATACACTAAAATATATAATGTTCGGTAATCCATTAGTAAAAAATATAATATGAAATGAATTTTTTAATTGTAATGTGATTTATCCAATGAAAAAATATAAATAAAACAAAAATTTTAATCATTGATGAATATTTTTATCTGGTGTTATTTGGTGATTAAGGTTTTAGAAAATGGTTGTATATAAAATTCTTTATTAATTATTGGGTTTTTAAAACAAAAAATTCACATTAATTACATTTTTATTTTAACAGAACCAAAAAAATTTTTAATAAACCGACTTTTTTATTTTTTAGTTTTAATTAAGAACGAATATATATTATAGTGTAAAAAACCAGTATAAAAAATATTTTTATTAATTGATACCGACAAATAAATTTAAAATATAAATGACATATATGAAATACTATATAACAAAAGTTTAATTAATCAAAAAGCCCCAATGTTTCAAAAGGAAAATTCGATATTTTTAAATTGGTAAAATTACTAGAACATATTTTATATAAATTATGGGGCAATACCCAACCGTCAGGACCCAAGTTCAAATCCCTATTGAGCATTATGGGAAATAAATTCTCACGGGTTTACGGTCCAGGTCTGGGTTGCTCGTGGGTTGGCGGGTGGGGCTAGCGGGCCGGGTTAAACAAAAAAAATATATTTTTTTAAATTCTAGTCCACGATTAGTAACGGAATTAGTAACAAAAGTTTATTACTAATTAGTATCAGAAAGTTTTACGTTACTAATTAGTAACAAAAAATTCTGTTGCTAATTAATAACTGAATTTACATTCTGTTTCTAAATTAGCTATCATGGTATTAGTAAGGGTTTTAGTAACAATACTTTTCTGTTACTAATAGTGATTATAAACGAAATTGACATGTTGAGCAACGGAAATTTCTGTTGTCAGTTGCGCCATTTCTTGTTATGTATATGCTCTATATGATATAAGTGAATTTTACGTTACATTTTTGTTAATTATACTACAAGAAATAGTGCCTATTGGGGCAACTTCTATTGGCACGACAGGAAGTCGCTTCTGTAGACTAGTCTATTGGAGCTACTATGTCTATTGTCCCAATAGACAGTGAGGGTTATGGAGACAAGTAAAGGCCGCGGCAATAGGTGTGAATGTCATTTCTATAGAGATAAATGTATAGGAATGACATATGAGCGTGGCGAAATGGTGAATTGTCGCCCCTATAGAAATGGCCGTACTGTGACGATCTTTTTGGCGTGGCCGTAGGATGAGGCTTGGACGACAACTGCATAAGCAATTTTACGCCATTGTAATAAGGTGAGGCGTCGTCAATAGGTCAATTACATGTTGTAAATGGGGTAATTTTCACTCTAGATTCTCAACCTTTTAACTTTGTATCAATTTTGTTCTAATTCTCTTTTTTTAGCCTGCTAAGTCCCCAACCTTTCAATTATTATCGTATAATGTCCCCAACATCACTTTTCATTCCCAACCTTTCAATTTTCACCATGAACCCACATCAAAATGACTATTATATCTTCAATTTTTTATTTCCACTTAACTCCCCAACCTTTTAATTTTTATACAATTTTGTCCTCTATCATTTCTTAGGCGCATTGGAGCCTCAACATTTTATTTTTTGTCCTGTTATATCCCCATTAACACTTTCCATCTAACATTTTAATTATCATTATACAATTAATCATTTAAATAAAAAATCAAGATTAATATAAAATAAGAAGCCCACCCATTCTAACCCTCTCCAACACAACCTAATGACAACAATCAAAAATAATAATAAAAAAAACTCTAGCGATAGTATTTCACATTATTCGTCGCCTGGAGGCAACCAAAATTTGTCGGTCTAAGTATCAATGTGACAAATCAGATCTTTTTTTTGATCCCAAAAAAATTGATTTTTGATTTATAAAAGCTAAATATATCCCTAATACTTTAATTCTAATTTAGTTTCTTGTCCCTTTGTGATTTTCACCATAATTTGCACCTCATTTGTTATTCGTCTCAATTTGATCTGATCCATGAGTTATGGATCTAAACAAATTAGAATTAGCGTATTAAGGTTCAGTTTCATTTTTAAAAATTGAAAATGATTTTTTTTTTTGGATCCACCATGATCCATATCCACTACGTGATATGGGATGAATTAAAAAATTTGATTCGATATGTTACACCGACTCTTGGATCAGAATTTTTTTTATGCGGATTAGGTATCCAACAAGTTTGGTGTTGGTCGAGTTTTTTTGTTATCACTACAGGCTAGGATGGGTAGAATTCTTATTTTATATTGTTATTTATTTTTTACTTTCTATTTAAGTAATTAAGGGTATAATAGTAATCTCAATAGGAATTAATATTAGTAATAAAAGGTTAAGGACGAAAGGTGTTACTAAGGATGTTATGCGGCAATAAATAAAATGTTGGGATCTTAAATGTGCAAAAAAATGGTAGGAACAAAATTGTATCAAAATCGAAAGGTTGGGGACCTATAGTGGAAATAAAGAATAAGGGTATAATAGTCATATTGATAAGTGATAATAGTGAAAATTGAAAGGTTAGGGACGAAATATGACGTTTGAGACATAATACGATAATAAATGAAAGGTTTAAGGCTAAGTACGTTAAAAAAATAGAGACAAAATTGAAATAAATTTGAAAGGTAGGAGATCTAGAGTGAAAATTACCCTTGTAAATTTGATGGGGAAAAAATTAAGCAATTGTCACTTGCAATTGCAACCGAAGGTAAGTTGTATGTAATTGTAAATCAGAACCATAAATTCTAAGTCCTAAACAGATCGGAAGGCTCCTAAATTCGTCATTGTCAATGGGCCGACCCATACATTTGAAACTGTCAAAAAGCACACTAATAGACGTGGATTTTCAGAGAGTTATGATGTCTGAATTCATCATGGGGAAACTATCATGTATCAAGCAGCAGGGCCCTCAGACACGAATCTCCAATTCTTAGATGAAATGGTAAATGTCATAGAAGACTTAGACCGGCATGGGTATGGCGAGGACGGGCCCGACGAATAGTGTGTTTTGTTGTATGAGGCAATGAGAACTGAATTGCATTATGGGATTTCATCTTTTTCCTCTTTGAATTTCTTGGTAAAGTTAATGCATATCAAGGTGCAGAACAAGTGGACGAACAAATCATTTGACGAGATGTTGACGCTCATGAAACTTGTATTCCCGAATATGAACCTTGTTAGCTCATGCTATGAGGCCAAGAAATTACTTGCAAGTTTGGGGCTCGGATATCATAACATACATGTATGTAAGTACAACTATGCACTTTTCTAGAAAGAGTATGCTGACCGAGAAACATGCCCTGTATGTGGTGAGTCACGATGGATAGATGACGCAGGCGTGTAAGTAGGGGTGGGCGTTCGATTCGGAAAACAGCCAAAACCGACTCAACCGACCCGAAACGGGTCGGGTCGGGTCGGTTTCTACAGTAATCGGTCGGTGGCGGGTTGGGGTAGAAGGGACCCGACCGGGTCGAGTCGGGTTTCGGGTTGACTCGGGTTGCACCGAGTCAACCCGCTTAACCCGACTCGGTCAACTCGGTGATATTTTTTTTTTTTTACCAATTTTTATTTTTTTTTTCGTTTTAAAGTCACAACGTTTTCATTCTTTATTATTAGTTTGTTTTTTCTTTTGACAATTTCACTCAAAACACTAAAAAATTGGCTTTTTAAGAATTTTTTAGGAACTTAGGCCGCATTGCGATATTTGCCGGCCCAACCCCTGAACCGAGTCAACCCGACTCAATCCGAATCAACTCGGGTCTAGTCGGGTTGACTCACCAAACCGGGTTGGCTCGGTTTCTGAATCTGAAACCCGAAATTTGTCCGGTCGGGTTCGGGTTGGGTTTAAACCCGACCCGACCCGGCCGACGCCCAGCCCTACGTGTAAGTGGAACTAAGGTCCTGGATAAGGTACTATGGTGCTTATCAATCACCCTACAGTTTATTTATTAATATCACTGTTATTTTGCTTACTATCGACCGTTGTAGCCGGTGATGTTATTATTATTATTACTATTACTCCATTTATAGGATTTCCCATATTATTGGTTCTGTAAATACAAATAAAATTATTTATATTTTTTAGTAATAATAATATGTTTGCTAATAATAACATAGTATTTAGGAGGTGTTTGATTCTCTTTATGAAAACACATTATAATTTCACCTATCACTGATTTGATAACTGCTCATTTATAACCATAAATTTTAAATTTTTATTAAATCTACACCACTCATTTCACCTCATTATAATTTTTCATTATAATTCAGTTTGAATAAATAGCTTCAAACAGTCACTTAGTTTTACATAGTGTGGCATATATATATATATGTATGTAATTACTTGGGTGTTTAAAAAAAATAAATAAACAATGAAACGAATAAGGTTTTGGGGGAAGGAACGCGTCAGACTTGAAAGTTTTGTCTTTGGGAAAAAATTCGTGGTGCGGGTTTCTCAAATTGGGCTGAAATTCCTAGAGCAGTTTCCCAATCAGGCGCCAAATTGGAATTATTTGGGAATACCACACTCTAAATTAGGGCTGAAGTCTCAGAGATCGGAAGAGCACACGTCTGACTCTCCATCTTCCTCTCCAGGCACGCCTTCCTCCATCTACCTCATCAGTCTCTTTTTCTATCTGGGTAGAGTTCTTCACTTAATGAAGATCATTTAAGCTATTCGTAGGGTGCTCACAAACAGATTCCACTTGCTGTCATCGCTCAATCTTGGGTTGGTATTCTAAGGCTATCAGGTGCCGTACAAATTTTCATCTGTATTCACTTCTATTCTGGTAAGTTTAACAAATGGTGTTTTTGCAACTCATAGTTTTAAGAGCTCATAGAGATTGGGTTTCTAGGCAAGTCTCTGTAGGTTTTGACTGCCTCATGTAACCTTCTTGCTCTAAAAAATTTGCACTCAAACCATTAGGTAATTTAGATCTCACTCCAAAATAATATTCTTGTACATCACACATGTTTTTTTCATTGTTCCACAATCTTGACAGTTTTGGCCCTGTTTCTTGCACTATGAAGGTGATTAAGTCATAACTATGATTAAGAAGTTTTTTCCTCTTTCAAGCTCGCAGATGGTAGTTTTCTAACTTACGAATAGTAATTGTGATAAAACGTATAAAACAGATTTTTATTTTCCTTTCACGCTACAAAATTCTGCATTCTTGAGAGAAATTACAATTTAATGCCACAATAGGAGAATGCTATTTTTCTAGTATATAACATGCAACTTGTGAAAAACATATTGCAATCTAATTAAATCAAATATGAAACTTAGGATTTTTTTATTATTTAACATTTCTAACAAGAGGCTGAATCTGCAATGAAGTTGAACACGAAGGATAAACTTTAGTTACATAAAGAAGATATATATATATATATTAGTTAAAAGAGTTCAGATTAAATATAAGCCTCTTCCTCGGTATGTTTTCTTCTTGCTACGAGCTGACTGGTCCAACTGCTGATTTTTTCTTAGGCAGACTTTGGTGCTGGTTTTTTTTTTTCCTTTGGCTATTTGTTCTGCTTATGGAATTCAGGGCGTCTTTTGTTTCTCTGCGTTTGAGTTTCTTGAATTGGTTTCTTCTCGTGGATTGGGAGCTTTCTATTTCTCATTTTAGCTGCTATTCTTTTTGTTGTTGCACTGGGTGTTTCTATGTTTTTTCTTTTTCTTTTTCTTTGTTGTCTTTGTTGTTCTTTGTTTTGTGTTACTGGGTGGAAAGGGCTGCTGTGTCCCATTTCTTTCACCTTGTTTGTACTTAGTTTTCTATCTATGAAATAATGATTAACTTTGCCAAAAAAAAAGGGCCTTTTCCTCTAACTGATTCCTTATAAGTTCATTAATTTAATCTTTGTTTTAAATGTTTTCCTCTACAAGATCCTTACTCATTATGTTGCAACTGTAGAGAAAGATGGCAGATGTGATGTCTGATGGTGGAGACAGTGGGTATGACCTCTCAACTGCTATGTTGTAACGGTATTTTAAATATTGAAGGAGAACTTCTAACACCCTTATAATTATGATTGTGGTGGATATGGTGGCTAAGGATTGTGTAGCCACTCTTTGCCGAATCTAATTAATACGGACTTATGTTGGATGCCATAAATAATTTGTTTGCCTCCATTCCTATTTCCTATGTTCTACACCGTTGCATATGATTCATTAGCCCACCCTGTCCCCTACTACTTTCTTTGGTTTCCTCAAGCATTTTTAGATCGATATTGTGACTTCTTTGATGCATAGGCTGGAAGCCTTACACCAGTTCCTCCCCCCTTTATTTAACTGTTTGCTATTTTATTCATGCACATGTGCTGTCATTTGTTTATTCTATTTATGGTGTATAAGGATATTCAGCGCGAGCTTTCTATTACCTCCTAGCTAGCTGGTTGACTAGTTACTATGGAATTTATCTTGATGGACATATTCTATCTATATGGTTTTCTTGTAAACAATAATTTTGAGTGCTTAAATCAATTGCTCTATGTGATGTCCCCGATGCAGCTGCCTATGCCCTTCTACAAGGCAAGGTATAGCTCTGCCCTTCAACAAGATAAGGTATAGCTCAGATTGTTGATATGTGGTTTTATGCATCATTTTACTATTCCATTGATTTACTTTGGACAGAGATCTATAGCCTAAGCATTCAAACTAAAGCATCGGGATGGAAAATTATTCACCCCTTAGGGTTGAATTATGAATTGTGATCATTTCCTCTACTTCATGGTTTTTGCTACTGAAATTTAAGCGGCTGTCTTCAACTGGTATCTTTTGGCTTCTCTTCTAGCAAGATCGAATTAGACGTCTTGTTTGCCTTTTCTGTTGTTCTTTTGCTTGTGGGCAGGTGGTTTTGTTTTGGGCTACGGTCCCTTCTATTAGTTTTGTTGCGTCTGTTATGTTGCCATTTTTCTCCTTACTAAATCGGGGTGTCATCTTACTCTACTTTGCATTTGTCAGTCACCTTCATGTTTCCTAACTTACGTTGTTTCACTTTGTGGTTCATCTGTAATTAAAACAAAGAAATCAGAGAATCACCAAAAGTTACCGCATGTACATAACATGTTACCGGTCCTTTGCTCACTGCCAAAATTTCTTTTTGTTCTTTCTTTTCATTACTACATGTATTTTACTATTTTACCAAATCAGCAAAATTAGTAGTATTACTATTTTTTCTTTGTCTTTGAATAGGTCCTCACGCTGGAGAGGATTATTGCTCTTCCTATAGCCAATGCTGGATTGCAAGTCGACGGCGAGGAACTCTACAAAAAGTCATGGCTTTAGAAATGGATTCTTCGGTTCTTGAAACTATGAAATCCGTTCCTACAAGTTATTAAGAACGCATTATTTCGGATAGAAATTCCGTTACTTTTTTAGTGGTGGCTGATAGTATCCTATTTGAAATTCTGTTGGCAAGCATTTCAAAACCGAAAATCCGTTGGTAATCAAGAACAGAAATTTCGTTCCAAATACTTTACCTTCATCCACAGAAATCTATAGCTTAAAGCATTTACAATTGCAAACGGAATGTCGGTAAAAAACCATTACGTACATAATTTCAGTTTGAAATTTTACTAACAGAATTTTTGTTGCTAAAATCATAGAGCATTACCAACAGATTTTTAGTAGGTAAAGTCAGAAATCATTAGCTAAGGACGGAATTAGTGTTCACTCAAGAGCGACACCTACAGAATCAGCAGCGAACTGATTTTAGTTCAGTCGGTTTGGTTTTAAAACGGTTTAGATTTTCTATCTTTAAATTGTTTTTAATTTTAGACTATCACAAATTTTAAGGAAGCATCTCATTAGAGCTGGATCTTAAGAAGGAAATAAAAATACTTAAGAGTAAAATAGACAATTCAGCAATATAGCCAACTCATCCGACACTTGAAGTATCAATCTGAATGTTTTCCTTTAAATAATTGAGAACTACCATTAATATTTTATGGATTTTTCATGTGGGACTTGGGTCTTCCTATTTCTCTTACTCAAAAGTATTTCTATTATTATTGTGTGGCTTCTGAGTTTCTTTAGATCTGATCTAAGATTTCTAGGTTTGTCTTCCGATTGGTTTTTTCGTTCAATTGATGAGATTCCTTTGGTTTTGCGGTTTCAATTTGGGTTATCAGTAGTTTGGCATGCTTCAGTTCAACTTGGTCCTACATAACTCGATTTACACTCTCCAACTCGCCAATCGAACCGATCTGATTACATCATCTCACAAACTGACCGAACCGAACCGGAAAATAGGCAAAATTGACCAACTCAGTCCGGTTGGGTTCGGTTCATCGAGTTAACTTGGTTTACTTGGATAAAATGCCTACTCCTAATTCTCACATATTATCTGACAATTCAAAAATTCGTTGAAGGTTATCCAATAACGAATCAATTCGTGTTCTGTGAAGGGAAAGGGTAATTGGTTGAGAATGAGATAAGGAAAGAAAGGTAAAATAGATAATTTAAGAATAATAAAGATACTACATTAAGAATAAAAAAATAAAAAAGGAAATCTAGTACACCAGTGACGTCCGCAGTGACATCATTAGTGAGTTTACAATGTCACACCAGTGGCGAGAAAATACAAAACCAAACAAATTTCTTTTATTATTAATACATATAGATTATTAAGTTCAGATTTACCAACGAAACATCAAAGCACTTTTGCCAATGGTTCAAAACATCAAAGCACTTTCTCCAACAGAAAATTGGTTCCAGATAGGAATACAATTTTGCCAACTAAAAACCCGCCATTGATCACCAACGGAAAATATTTCGCTTATAAAACTTAGAAAAGAATCACCGTTGTTAAAAATAATATCACATTTGGCAACAGAAAATCAGTTGGAAATATGAATACACCTTCACCCATTGGTAACTTATTGCTAATCTCGAACAGATTCCAACAGAAAAATTTTTGTTGATAATTTTGATACCAATCAGCTGTTCATAAAAATGATGACGAATTTGTTAACGGGAAATTGGTTGCTTAATAACAACGGAATTTTCTATTGGCAAAAATCCGTTTCTAATGCAACAATATCAACTGGAATTCAGTTTCTAAGTGATTTACATATCCATGCATAATATTAGGTACAAAATATCGGTTGGTGAAAAAGCTATACATTTACAAACAGAAAATCCGTTTCCAAATACCAACGGAGTATTTCGGTTGGAAATTTTTTGTTTGTGGATGTGATTTATTTTGTAGTGGAAGCAGGGTCTAATACCGAGGATCATGACGAGGAGCAGGACCTCGGCCGCACCAGTTAATTAGCTTTCAATTTCTTTTGTCTTCAAAAAACAGTGTCCCTTTTGCTTCTATTGGGTTTACTTTAGCTAGCGTACCTACTGACCTTTTGCATAAAACCCGAACACGAAGGACTTTGACTGCTACTGCTCTGCCTTTTGTGTTTTGCCCTTTTTTTTTTTTTTTTTGAAATCGTGTTTTGCTTTGATTTAATGGGTGTATATTTTGCCTCATCACTGTGTATATTTTGGGTCAATGACAATGTATGTTTTGGATCAATGATAAAAATGCTTATTACAAATGTTACAAATCTATTGATTTCTACTTTTTCTAATCGAATTTATATTACATATACTTGCAATATGAGGTCTTGATGGCCCGAAATATTGTGTCTAAAATATATGCGCTACCAATAATATTGCTGTGCCAAATTAAAAGTGAGTTACAAGATCGACTAAATTGTTCCAAAAGATCGGAAGAGCTCGTCCGTAAAGCTGATTTAACTCCTTATGGGCTGTAGTTTCTCGAGCGATATACATCCTGCTATATCAATCTTTCCCACACGACGCTCTTCCGATCTATCTGTAGCAACAACGCCTTATCCCAACGACCTCCTTGTTCCTGAATCTCTAATCCCATAGGCTACTGGCTCTAGTTGTTGGAACGATGGTGTCGCTCGATAGCCGATGTTCCCTATTGCAACGACAACGTCGCGGGATTTGGTCTACACCTGCGGGGCTGTAGTGACAACCTATCGCTGCAAGTATGCAAATGCTGCAATTACTGCCCCTACTGGGGCAATTTTTGGTCGCTTCAACATGCGTTTTTCCTTGTAGTTACACAAATCACACATATTCTACAACAATCTAAAGTCGTGTGTCAATTTGTGTAATAATCTTTCTTCAATGTAATATGAATTCATATAAAATTTGATTGGTAAAGAATATATATATATATATATGCGTGCTTATGGAATATTAGTTTGTTGATAATCTATCAAGGAGATTGCTTGGTAATGATCATATATTTCATACTGAAAAAGACTAAAATTTGCAAGAAATTATTTCTTCTAATCTGATTCTTTTACTTAATCAGAGGTAATTTATATTTCGTCTTCTGATTCTATAAACTTGGATTATGGTATATTAGAAATAATTAAAACTATTATGGTGCCTGCATCAGGTTTATCAAATTTGACTTCATTTTATTATTTTGAATTCTATCACTAAATTTTACCAATTTCTGCCACGTTAGTTCTGCTTTCTGACCTCTCATGGTTGATTCTATTTACAGATTGACGTTTGTTTTAATGAAAATTTGCATTAATTACGAGAAAACTTGCTACTGGCTTTCTTGTTAAGTTTATTCCTAACATTACTTTTATGCATATGCTCGAAGTGTTTTAAAATTCTGATTTGAGTTCAACCATTCTGATTTGCCTTTATTATAAAGTACTGATTTCGTTACAATGCTGAGTATGTTGAATCCATGTGTATATGCAATTCTAAATTTTGCTCTAATCGTCATGAATATAGTTAATAGTAATTTTCACTTCTATATATTGATAAATTCATTTATTTACAGTTACTTTTGCCTTAGTAATTCTTACTGTAAGAATGGCCTCAAAGGATGATACTAATTGTGCTAAACCGGAAAAGTCTAATAAGAAACATTTAAAAGATGGCAAAAACGAATGAGATATTGATTGACTTGACTTGGCTTAATTTCTGTCATCGAAGAAGATAATGATGGTGCAACCACCTCATGGAATAAACCTACACAAATTGAATTCCATTGTCATAATTGAGTCCTAAGTGCTCTTTCTGATAGGTTGTATGATATTTATCAAAATATCACTAGCGCTAAAGAACGTTGGGAAACACTAGAGGTGGAATATAGCATAGATGATGCCCGTATTGATAGGTTTAATGCATCAATTTTTAACAAATATGTTATGGTGGATGGTGAATCTATAAATGAACAAATAGATGGATTTCAAGATTTGCTAAGCTATGTGGAAGAGAAAGGATCTAAAATTAGTGAAGACTATAAAGTGACATGCCTAATAGATAAACTTACACCCTCTTGGTCGGACTTTGCTAAAAATCTGACACATAAACAAGGGGTTTTAACTCTAAATCAATTGTATAATCATCTAAGAGTTGAAGAACATCATAGAAACCATGTCAACCAAGTTGATGAAACTAAAATTAATGTGAACTTAATAGAGAATTCCAAAAATTCTTCTAATAATTCAAAAACAATATAAACCTATAATTCAAAAACAATATAAACCTAAAAACCATAAGTTCAAAAATAATTACAATCGGAAAAATTCACAATTTAACAACTGCACTAAGAATAATAAAGGCAAAGAGAAGAAGCAAGGACCATGCTATTAGTATAGAAGGACCAACCATCTTGCTCAGGAATGTCATTACCAAAAGACCAAAGAGTAGAAGCCCAATGGAAAATATAAAAAGGATCAAGTAAACATGGTGAAAGATGGTGAACCTCTATTAGGTGTGAATCTTTAAATACTTTAGTCAACTTATTGTAATAATGATTAGCGGTTAGATTCAAGAGCAACTATTCATATTTGTTATGATAAAAATCTATTTAATTCTTATCAAGCTACAAATGGAGGAAGCGTGACCTTGGGAAAAAGTACCACCCATATTAGGCGTTGGAAGGATTGAGCTCAAGATGACTTCGGGGAAGACTTTGGTTTTAGATGAAGTTCGACGTGTACCTGAAGTTAGAAAAAAATTAGTTAGTGGGACACTTCTAGTTAGTCAAGGTTTCAAAGTTGTAATGGAGTCAAATAAGGTTGTAATAACCAAAAATTTAGTTAGTGGGACACTTCTAGTTCGTCAAGATTTCAAAGTTGTAATGGAGTCAAATAAGGTTATTTGTGTAATGATTTATTTAAGTTGAACAATATTGATGATTTGAAAGGTTCTATTGTTCTTAATGTTGAATTGAGTGGTTTGTGGCATGAACGTTTGGGACATGTTAATTATAGGAAGATGGAGAAACTTATGGATTTATTTAGACTTAATTCCGAAAAGCCAAGTGGGCGATAGTAAGTGTGGAGTTTGTGTTCAAGCAAAACAAACCAAGAAACCATATAAATCAGTTCAAAGGGATACAAGTCTTTTATAATTGATTCATAGTGATGTTTGTGACTCAAATAGATCACCAACTAGAGGAGGTAACAAGTACTTTGTGACATTTATAGATGATTATTCCAAATACTATTATATTTATTTATTGAAGACTAATGATGAAGTATTTGATAAATTTAAAGTTTACAAAGCCAAGGTTAAAAATCAATTAGAAACTAAGATTAAAATTTTAAGGACGGATAGAGGGCGATAGTACACTGTTAATAATCTTGTCTTTGTGAAGAGAAAATTGCATAATTCATGAAGTGACACCCTATTATTTACCACAATCTAGTGGTGTTGCGGAAAAGAAAAATAGGACTTTAATGGATATCGTCAATGTTGTGTTAATAAGTTTTGGAGCACTTGAGAACTTATAGGGTGAAGATGTCCTGGCTACTTGCTATATTCTTAACCCAGTAACTGTTAAAGACAATATTAAAACTCCATATGAACTTTGGAAAAAGAGAATTCCTAGGCTTGATTTCCTTAAAGTATGGGGGACGCCTAGCCAAAGTAATTATTTAGAATCCTAAAAGAAAGAAAATAGGTCCAAAAATTGTCGATGCCGTCTTTATAGGGAGGGTATGTAAAAAATAGTATTGCAAATAGATTTCTTGTTGTAAATTCTGAAATTAGCAGTATTTCAAACAATAATATTATCGAATCTGGGATGCTACTTATTTTGAAGACATTTTTCCTTGTAAAACAAAAGTTCCAAATGGACGTTCAACTTCAAGAAATGTCATCTCAAATGATACCCCTTCTAGTTCAATTTTAGAAGCCAGACCTGAACCAAAACTTAGGATGAGTAAAACGAAACGAATTGAGAAATCATTTGGAGAAGAATTCTTTACATATTTAGTTGAAGGTGAACCTAAAACTTAGAATGATACAATTTCTTCCATAGGTGCACCTTATTGGAAAGAAACTATTGGTGGTGAATAAAATTCAATTATACAAAATAATAGTTGGGTTTTTTGCGGTTTACCGCAAGGAAGTAAAGCAATAGGTCGCATATGGGTTTTTAGGAAAAAGTTGAAACCTAATGGGAGTATAGATAAATATAAAGCAAAATTAGTGGCTAAAGGATTAACACAAAAAGAAGGAATAGAATATTTTAATACATACTCGCCTGTTGCTAGGATAACAACTATTAGAGTCTTGTTAGTGTTAGCAAGTGTCTATAAGTTAGAGATTCATCAAATGAATGTTAAAACTGCTTTTCTAAATAGTGATTTAGATGAAGAAATATATATGGAGCAACCGGAAGGTTTTAAGGTTAAATGACAAGAGTATATGGTTTGTAAACTTAAGAAATCTTTATATAGATTAAAGTAAGCTCCTAAACAATGGCATGTGAAATTTAATGAAGATCTTTGGAATATGGGGTTTAGGATAAATGAGCATGATAAGTGTGTTTATAGTAAAGTGGATAACAATGAGTATGTGATACTTTGTCTATTATATGTTGATGATATATTACCACTAGGGACGAATATAGGTCTTGTGAGTGATGTTAAGAAATATTTATCAGATCAATTTCAAAATGAAAGACATGGGAGAAGCTAATATAATTTTGGGAATGAAATTGAGGAAAATACCAAAAGAGATTTCATTAGATCAATCTAGTGTTATTGAAAAGATGTTGAGAAAATTTGGGTATAATGATTCTAAGCCTGTATCTACTCCTCATGATTCAAGAGTGCACTTAAAGAAAAATTTATATGAACTTATTCTACAATTAAAATATTCTCAAATTATTGGGTTCTTGTTGTACATATCAAATAGGACTAGGTCTAATATTGTGTTTGCTGTTGGGAGACTTAGTAGATATATTAATAATCCAAACAAAGAACATTGGAATGCATTGGAGAGAGTACTTAAATATCTTCGAGGTACTTTATATTATTCACTAAGGTATAAAGATTTTTCCAATGTGATTGAAGGATGTAGCAATGCTAACTCGATAATAGATCGTGTGGATATTAAATCTACCATAGGATATTTATGTTATAGTGCAGTTGTAGCTTGAGGTTCTAAAAGACAAACTATTATATCGAGGAGAACGTTAGAGTCAGAATTGATAGCACTTGATACAACTTGCACTAATGTTGAATGACTTAGAGATTTCCTACCAGATATACCTTTACTAAACAAGCCAATTCCAACGATATCTATATATTGTGATTGTAAAGCGTTAATTGAGCTTGTAAATCAATCTCACTCAAACAAGAAAATGAATCAACACATTCAAGCAAGATACAAATCTGTAAAACCATTACTTAAAAGAAATGTGATTTCTTTAAACTTTGTGAGATCGGAAAAGAATCTGGCAAATAATTTAACTAAGGCTTTACCCAAAAAGAGTTTTGAAGAATCATCGAGAGGGATGGGTTTAAGCCCATAAGGAATTCGCCCACTGGAATAACTCAACATTTGTGATTGGAGACCTCATGAAGAAGGTTTAATAGGTAGGAACAACATGAACTACGTGACTTGCAATAGCACTACATTCTTTGTACACATCACTATGTTGATAGTGGTATAATTTTGTTCCATTAGGAAGGGTTTAACCCCGAATGAGTACCAATGCGGAAATTCTTGTGAGGTACGGGTCGTACGTACCCTTGGAAGACTCGCCTATGTAAGGGTTGAGATGAGGCTGCAGCTATGGGATTGGGTTATTCCCTAGAGACTCTTACTAGAATCTAGATAATAGTGCATAAACATTAACAGCTCTACCCACTAAGAACTTGAGCCTAAATCGACATTGTGTGTGGAATAATTAAAGTTTATGTAAAGAGACCTAATTCAAGGCTTAGTCGTCCATTATGGTTCTCTCAATGGAAGTTGTCATCACTAAGTAAGGTTCAAGTCACAAGAGACCTACGGCTATTGCCGAGTATAGTATTGCCACTATATATATCTATGGGTTAATTACACCTAACGTCCCCAACCTTTCAAGTTATTTTAGATTATGTCCACAACCTTTAATTTTGCTTTTGGGTGTCCCTAACCTTTTAAAAGTGTTACACTTAACGTCCCTGTGACGGTTTCCATCTATTTCTATCATTAAATTGGGGGTAAGATGGTAAAATACAAAAAAATGAAAATTTTAATGTTTAAAATTTAAAAAAAAAAAGTGGAGGAGACACCCCCTTTAGCTGCCAAAAATTGCAACAAAGTGCTGCCATTTCCAGCAAAAAAAGGGAGTAGCCATTGGCGACCCAATAGCTGCCGGAAATGGCAGTAGTTGCCAATGGCTGTCGGAAATGATAGCAACCAAAAGAGAGGGAGTCCCCCCTCCCAACCCCCGTGCTGCCGGAAGGTGCTTCCCCAATGTCTTCCAGCAGCCAAAGGGGTGTCTCCCCAATTTTTTTTTAAATTTTAAACACTAAAATATTTAGTTTTTTATATTTTACCATAATACCCCCTTCCCCCAAAATTAACAGTAGAAATAGATGGAAACCGTCACATGGACGTTAAATTTAACACTTTTAAAAGGTTAAGGACGCCCAGGAGTAAAATTAAAAGTTAGAGACGTAATATAAAATAACTTGAAAAGTTAGGAACGTTAAGTGTAATTAACTCATATATTAGTTTATTCTAATGTTTTAAAGTTTATGGGGAATTGTTGTAACTTAAGTTTTTGAAAAACTTTAAAACATTTTATTTCTTTCTAATTTTGAACTTAATTTCACTTGTAACCTTTAATCTATTTTATTATCATTCATGTGGGGGTTAATTCTAGCATTATAAATTGTGTATATTTTCATTGTTTAAAAAAAACGCAAAAACTAAGAAATTCTCTCTAAGAAATTCTCCCATATATATAATATAGCTTATACTATTTGGCAATACATAGAAAGAGTGGTCTTTACTCCCTGTGATCTCGTACTCATAGACGGAATTTAGCTAACAGCTATAAAAGTTTTAACTTGGAGCCATGTCACACCGATACTACCCGTATGAAGGGGAGGCAACATGACTTTAGGACAACGATTCTTCGCAACTCTCTTAGACTAACCTTTCAAACTTTTCTCTGTTATATGCTTTATATATGATATAAGTGAATTTTACGTTATATTTTTAGTACACAAACCACACATATTCCATAACAGTTAGCACCAGTAGTTTGGTTTTCGCATTGAAACGAGACGCTGGCCAAGATAAAGGGCATAGTCTTCATTATCAGAAAGGACATTGATTCCGTGTTTTCTTCACCTACAATAGATTATTACTTTTTGTTATTATTATAGTTTATTTTATGGCACTTTTAATTATTATTCTTGCTGCTTCCTCAAATGATCCAATTGTCGAGTTCCTGTAAGTTTATTATAATAATCATTTTTATTATATAATAAGGTAAATAAATAAATATCTAACCTCTATAAGCATTAGCCTCTGACTTATTTTCTAGGTTTTTCTCCCTCAGATTCTAGAAAATGAAATTATTTGATGTACGTTTATAGGGTTATAAGACAAAAATTTTATATTTAGAGATTACTACTGGAAAAAAATCAAATATGTAGGACAAATCAGATGGCAACATCAAATGCACATACGTGAAACCAAAGAACATAGTTTAACTCGTCCAAACTTATTACAATTATTATTGTGGAATATATACGCGGTTTAAAATTCTCAAGGAGGAATATATTTGCATATTCACCAATTACAGCCTGATCGCTTTCTTCTAAATCCATTGTATCTATCAGCATATCATATATTAATTATTATTTAAAATATAATAATATTATAAAATAATAATAAAATAAATACAAACGCATAAGCCAAAGTCAATAATGGTTTCTTAGGAACATTCTTTTCTTTCTAGAGAAGTTTTAATCTGTCATCACCGAATTTCCTTTCGCATCAAACTGTAATTTCCCACGCAATTCCAGAAAACACGCCAAATCCCAATTACTTGATCCATTTTCTACGCAATCTTCAATCATCTTCTTCTTCTGCTCTATATATATATACCTGTCCGTGCAAATCTTGCTCTTCATTAATCATTACTTTCTGTTTGATAAGCTGATCCTATATAGTACTGTTAATAATTATCCAGAAAAGGCAAAAAGAAATCAGACGATGAACCCAATACAAACGGCTTCCCTTAAATCCCTGCAACTCCCAACTCCATTTTCAGGCAGTAATATCAGTCACCAGAAGCCTGCAGGTTCCTGTACAAGAGGAAGAGAAGCAGTTAGCACCAGTAGTTCGGTTTTCGCAGTGAAACGAGATGCAGGCCGAGATAAAGGGCATAATCATCATTATCAGAAAGGAAGTTTGGTGGATGAAAACATGATAGTTCTTAGAATGAGGATCCAAGAAATGAAAATGGCTGAGGGGACTCACGGGTCGGGCCGAACACTGCCACCGGAAGATTGGATGGAGTGGGAGAAGAAATGGTATTCGGGTTATAATTCAGATGTGTATGAAGCAGTAGGGTTGCTGCAGAATCTGCTGATGGAGAGTAGGCCGAGCTTGGTTTTGGGGATGGTGGCGCTGATGATAATCAGTGGAACGACTTCCATGGCTCTTCTAATCTACTATTTCGTGCATATTTTCAATGGATTAATTCATCTACTGTAAACCTGTGTATATCATTTAGTATTGTATATTAATGTTTAGGGAGAAATATCTTAGTGCTTGTTTGATCCACACTGTGCAATGAAATTATAATGAGAAATTGTAATGAGTTGAAATAAATAGTGAAAATTTAACTGAAATTTAAAATGTGTGGTGATAGTTGGGCAGAGTTGTAAAATAAGTGGTAGGTAAAATTATAATGAAAAAGAATAAAGAGAATCAAACAAACTCTTGAGCTTAACGTTCTTAATAAATAAAGTAATTAAAACGTCCAAGCAACCCAAACAAGGTGATGTACTCCCTCCATGATGCAAAGATAATCCATTTCGTATTTTCATAATGTTTAAGAAAGTTTAATAAATGCCGGATTTTAATTTGGGTTAATATTACTAAAATAAGCAAAGTCGGTACCTTTTTTCAAGTTTTAAACAATCTATATTTAATATATATATTCATATGATATAGATATATATATATATAACGCTTCTAACTATAATTTGTCTGATAAAGATAGTTCAATAGTTATTTTCACATATATATTAAAAAAATGATGATTAATATAGTTGAAAAATTAACCATATGTGTTTTGCCTTTAAAAGATAAGTGTAATTGAATGTAAAGACGTGTTATTGAAATTGAACTTATCATTTAATACCATATAATGATGGCGATCATCATCACTCGTGATGAATTGCACTACTCTTATTTATTACACAATTAGACAAACCAGTATTCACTTTCTTTCATAATAGAAGTGGATGGTATTTCATCAATATAGGCCACTAACCTCTACTCGATTATCACACAGTGAAGTTATTCAAGCAATTATTTAACTAGTTGTATTCCGGCGCCATATATATGGTCCATGTGGCGTGCATGTGGAGTGTCCACATGCATATCACATGGACCATATAGTGCCATAACATATATGGTCCATCGAGTGTTAGATCACACTCAATTATTTAACTCATGATATGTGTTAAATATGTAGATCATAATACACTCACAAATTGTCTGAATAATATTTTACAAGAACAAAATCATATACGAGCAGAAAACCAACCATTCAAACTTTATTTATGCTTCAATTTTAAGAACTTCCACTTTTTTTTTTTTTGGGGGGGGGGGCGCTTATATCAAACAATTCAATAGAAAACATCTCGTTTCTTTTCTTTAAAAAAATAGTCTCGGTTAAAAGTTCAGGTAAGTACAAAATTACGCTAGTCAATCACTGACTTTATCTGTAACCTCCACACGTCTAACTAGTACTGACTATCAAGTGTTGGAACATTTTTACACCCAAAACCAAGTGACAAGAATTTCAGAACTTGGACATCCACCGCAGTATATTTTGTCTATCAATTTCACCGCCTAAGAAGGGACAAATTTAGCTCTTTTGTATGGCACACAAATGAAGCCAAAGTCAAAGAATGATTCTGCATCTTCATCGTATATTTCCTTCTTCAGCCTTAGCCGCAATTTCCGACGAAATTCCACCCCATTATCTCAATTATTACACGCAAACTTTTGAAACATTCTGTTTTATTATACTTCTCTCTTTCTATAAATACCAAACACCTGTCCCTACAAAACTCGCTTATATATCAAACATCAATTATGCCAGAGAGATCAGACCTATCATGTTCATGAAAGCAAGGGTTCCACTTCTCTTCAATCTCTTCCACTTCCATTTTCGCAAAAGCCACGAGAGAGAGTTAGCCGCCGAGTTTTTGCAGCGAAGAGAGACTTTGCAGGGCGTGACAATTGGCATCGGAGCAGAAGGTTGGTTGATGAAAACATGATAGTGTGCTCTTCCGATCTCAAGAAATGAAAATGTTTGAAGGAAATCAAAAATTGCCACCGGGGAATTGGATGGAGTGGGAGAAGAAATGGTATGATTCTGATGTGTTTGAAGCAATAGGGTTGCTGCAGAATCTACTGATGGAGAGTAGGCCGAGTTTGGTTTTGGTAACGATGAGTTCGATTTTGTTCACCACATTTAACGGGTATCTATACCCACCGTCAAATGGTGTTAGTTCAAATAAAGAAAATTGATTAAATTTAATATCTTAATTAATGTATCCTAGAATCCCACCCCACGTACAACTATTTCTCACTCTCCTATTTATGCATAACAACTCTCTCTCTCTCTCTCTCTCTCTCTCTCTCTCTCTCTCTCCCCACAAGCGCTCCCTCCCTCTCTCTCTTTCTTTTATTATTTTGTTTTATTTTATTTTAATATATTTTAGGAATTATACGAAGCTTTATATAATAAATAAAATAGAGTTTTGAGCAAACTGAATTTTGATTATGCAGAATTTCATTTCAATGTATGAATATATATCGGGTATATGAATATACCCAATATTGTTTGTTCTCTGTATCCTTATACTAAAGTCAACCCTCTTGGCATTTGCATTATAGAAATCATAAGCTTCTTCTATAGTGTCAAAGACCATTCCAATTTTTGGTTCTTCCTTGTGATCCCTGTCCTTTTCAATCTGATCATCAGAAACTCCACCCTCTTCGTCAACCATATCTTCATTAAAACCTAAGTCTTCAATTCTCATAGCTTCACAAGAATTGTCCATATTTAGATTGAATAATGCTATGTAGCACCAGTGGTGCTTGGCACCAGTCTAGGTGGCATCCAATGTGTCATTAAATGATAAGTAGAATTAAATGAATAAATAAATGATCCACTTAATTCAACTTATCATCTAGTGTCACTTTAATAAGGTGTCAAGCACCAGTGGTACTAAATAACATTACTCATTTAGATTTATGTGATCATCCATGTTAGCTGCAAAAGAGTTACTGCTATATCATGTAGTTTCTGGAAAAACTTCCAAAGAAAATACTAATCAGTATTATCATTCTATATGAAAACAAATTTAACAAAATAATTATGATTAATGTGTTTAAGTCATCAAACACGTTGTGATGGCCTATTCAATTTAGTGGGTCGATGCTAGCTTATCTATAATTTATCATGTTTTAATAAGTTGCTTCCCAAATTAATTAAAGAGACTATGATTATAGAAATTAACAAGCATAAATATACTGTTTTCATGAGTTTGGATTAAGAATTCCAAAAAACAGCGCACAATAACTCCAATATTAAAAGACTAGATTTAGAGTTGGAAGCAATGAACAATTTCAAAAAAAAAATAATAATAATAATAAAAAATCTGCAACAATATATATTATAGAGAGCATCAATTTGAAATTTTCCAATCCCCCTCCAATTGTGAAGAAACTGAATCCATATAAATGATACACGCAGAATTTTTTTTTCTATTTTTTTTTTTTGGGTGTCGAATCAAAATCCCGGACAAACAAAAATTAATGTGATACAATGGGTAGTCAAAGCCAACTACACGGATAGAAAACAATATATATAATACCATTCGATTCAAAAAACACACCACTACTTGACTTACCCAGAATGATTAGAAGTGTTCGATGACAAAAAACGGTCTCCGATTTTCCAAAACCCTTTTCTCTTAAATTCTGAGCTCAAAACTCTATGTCATTCCTATTTTTTTCCATGTTTTATTATGTGCTTCTAGGGGAAGAAGAGAAGAAAGAACAAGGCGGGAAGGAGATGAGTCTAACGTGTTGCAGAGTTTTTGTATAAATGGAAGAGAGAGAGAGAGTTTTTGTATACAGAGCGTGTGTGCGTGGAGTGGAGAGAAGGAAGAGAAAGTGTAGGCATTAATTATAATATTAAATTTAATTAGTTATATTAAATAGAAACTAACCCCCATTTAACAGGAGGTATAGATACTCATGTTAAATGGAGTGAACAAAATTACACTCCCTATAGTGACAACAACGTTGTCCTTTTAAGTCTCTATATAGAGACTATATGTCGCCACTAATTAAAGTCGGATTTAGTTTTTCTAAAACAAATATATATATATATGTATATGTGTGTGTGTATATATATATATATATATATATGTGAGCCCTAAATCCCCAAGCCCATGATTGTTATCATTCTCTTACAAATTACGAGCACACATTTGTTGCAACTCATTACTCACATATACAATCTCAGGAAAGATAATTAATGAAATAAATAAGCCTGTTTGAACCCCTTTCTCAGTTTTCTTTATAATTTCACATACTACTGATAGAGCTACTGATTTGATAACTGTTCATTTATAATCACAATTTTCAAATTTCTATTAAATCTACACTACTTATTTTACATCATTGTAATTTCTCATTATAAATCAGTGTCAATAATGAGAATCAAACAACCACTAAACTGAATAAAACCATACTTATTAACAAGCCACAAAATCTATCTCCACCAACATATCTAAACTTTAACAAGAGCATTATTAACTTAAATATTAAACAATATGTACCAAAAACAAGATAGGACGAAGTAGAACTGGTTGCAAAAATAGCCAACCCGGTAGAATGCTCCACGCGGAGTGGAAATACACGAAATTCAATTCAACAACAAAACATTGAAATTTCAACACTACTCACCTATATCTCCGGCATTAAACGTTCCTGTTTCTCCTTCCGTTCAGTCCGAGAAACACAAAACACAGAATCTGAAAAATAAAAATAAAAATAAAATTAGAAAGCTGAAAAAAGGGCAACAACCCGGCACCTTGGCTATGGAAGAGATGAAGCAACAACGAATAGAAATAGGATATATTAAAAAAATAAAAAAAAAATCTGAAAACCCACCTGAAATTCCCGTGAGATCCATCTTCATTTCCTCTTTATATTCATCTTCAATGAAATCTCAATAAAACCCACTTGAAAATTACACCAGTTCTAAATCAACCACCAAAAGCCGCCATTAGAATCCGTCACCGAGAAATCGAGAGAGAAGGGAAGAGGTACAGTAGCTCTATGGAAAGGGACTATTATAATTTATAAGGATATACTATTAGAGCATCTCAAATGGCCATCGTGTTTGGGTGAAGGCCACCAAGTAGGAGGAAGACACAATAAAATTTAATAGATCCCACAAGTTTCCTATTTTTTTTATAAATTTTTTTTTAATTATTTTTCACTCATTTACACCAATTTTTCTTCACATTTTTTCCTCATGTCAACCTCAAGGTCCAAAACCACACCCCCATCTCCACTTTTTCCACTACTATTTTATCATTATTTTTCAATTTCTATCTATCTCTCTTCTTTTTTTTCACTTTCCCAACTTTTTTTTTTCTTACACCTATTTCTACTCACACGTTCAATTTAAATAATTATCTCCTTATTATCTCTCCTCTATGACATTTACCTCCACCTTTTTCCATTGGAGATTTAGAGAGAGAACATGAAAGAGTAGTAGAGTATGAGAAAGAAGTGAGAGAGAAGTTAATAATTACATAAAGTGGAAAAAAAAAGTCAATCAATTTTTTGGGTTCTGTGTCATCAAATTCTTGCTCTCTTTCCCCTTCATCTTCCTATGCCATTTTCACAAACTCCAGCTGAAACCAAAAATAAAAGACAAACAAAGCTTTTGACAACTGCATAAGATTATAATTTGTCATATGATATTATTTCATTAATTTCATTTTATTTGAAAAAGTTATAAAGTCAAACCGCAATTGTTTACTCTTTACAAGGAAAAGAAAATCAATAAAATGATGTCAGGTTGCAAATTATAATCTAAATTATAATCTAACTCCTTGCCAAAGACTTTGAAAAACAACTTCTTGAAAACATTAAGGACGCTGGACCGAGCTAAAGCTCGGCCTAGCTAACCATTCAGTCCGCCCCTACTTTTGGTATAGCTCGGTTGATTAACACAACACTTTTGTTCAGCGCTAAAAATGATATACGTGAAGAATCATAGACTCATAGATAGTGATATACATCTCAAACAACACGAACGACATGTACACATGACGCGGAGAAAAAAATTTATTTTTTGAAGGGCAAGAATTGTTTAATAAAAGGGATTTCGTACGGTTGCTAATTATCATACATTAACAAGGAACACACATCCATTGCTGCAACGATGTTTGTGTTGGGAATTAATGTAGATTCCCCGATTACTACCGCAGGATCGTTGTTTAAGGAATTTAATGAGACAAGGGAAAAATAAAAGAACGAAGACAAATTTACGGACTATCAAAGCTTTTCACTATATGATTCAAGTCGCTACAACCATATAGAATTTCACTCACCAACCCACAACCCCCAAGTATTACAAGAAAAATACTCAAGCTCTACAGCACCTAAAATTTCTACTCTTTGAACAAACCTCAAAGAGTTACAAGAAAAACTCACAAAATGCTAAGCTCGCCAATTTTTCTCTCAAAGACTCAAATCACTCTTGTATATAAAAGAAGAGAAAACACATCTATTTATAGGCTTTGTTTACTTGGAAGATAAGATAATTCCTTCTAGGATTTGGATTCCTTTTCCTCCAAGAACTCTTCTTTTTTCCTTTTCCTTTTCCTTTTCAATTTTGGATTATTTTTGACAATAAATCCAACAATTCGATGTTCTTTATGTATGCAAGATAATGAATCAGTTTTCCATTGCTTTATATCGTGAGTTTGCTAAGAAGGTGTGGGGCCGTCCTCTATTGGCTTCTGTCTAAGTATGGCGAATAACTTCAAAGATTGAATATGCATGATGTTAGAGAAAGTGGGTCAAGTTGAAGCCGAAACTGGTTGTTATGATATGCGGGCACTGTGGAAAAATTAGAATGAGGTTGTGTTGAATGCTAAAGCATACATGGTCACTAGAGTT
>CAVNYN010253352.1:2209-25485 GCA_963692815.1 Nyctanthes arbor-tristis
GTTTAATGATTCCCCCCTCCCCCCTTTTTTTCTGATGCAAGTTTCATGTGGGGGGGGGGGGGGGGGTGATTTCGAAGCTGTATCCTTGTAGGTGCAAGTTCAGGAGTTATTGCATTATTCTTATTTCGCCCTACTGTTGGATGAATATTATTATGCAGTAAATTCAGATTAATTTTATCTGATGGTTTTTTCATTAATCCAACTAATCGTGCGTTTTATTGCACGTTATATTGCAAAGAGTTGTTCAAGTTTCTTTTCTAGGCAAACAATCAAAAATTGAATATTATTTTAAACCCATATTCTTTTAGCATTAAACTATTTATCTTAATATAGATTTATATTTGTCACGACAACAACAAACTTAATGTAATTTAGTTGCAAAAATTGATTTCTTTAAACTCTAATTGATTAGCAAGTGCGATAACCTTCTGTGATTATATTCATACACCATGTTGATAGTGCTGACATATTGCATCAGGGTTTCATGTCTTAGTTTCAATACAGTTTATAGGATTGGTTTTTTGCCTAATATCGTTCGTCATTGAGAAGATACCGTACATGCCATGCCGTTGAAAATTTGCAATGTTGTGAAGAGAGCATTTTTTGCATTGCATTACAAGTACAGCTTTATTATATAAAAACTGGGTGTGCGTCTATCCAGTTTGACTTTCTTATAATCACATTAATAAATATAATTATCATTACAGTCAACTTAAATGCGTCACATTTGCCTTTGCTAGATGAGTCAACTTAAACAGAGAATTGAAACTGATGAATTTCGAAGGCAGATGAGTTACTCTCATCCAAATCTTGTTAAGCAAATTGTGCTAAGAGAGGATGCAGATTATCTCTATCATGCATGGAGATATGTTCGAGTAATTTGTTGAAATTCATTAGGAGTAACGTATGCATTGATGGACAGTTATTTCAGCTATGGAATTCTAAGCAAGTTCCCAGTCGCTTATTTATTTCTATAATCAGGTTGGTACACCAATCTCATTCCATGTTATTCTTAGTAGAAATTGTAGAGTGATTAAATTTATATTTTTGTTTCAATTTTGGAACATTCAAGTATATTATCACGGCGGTATCATTTTTACATGAAAACGATGAATTGTGCTATAATTTGAAGTTCACAAATATCTTGATGCAAAAGAGAAATGATAATATACGAGCTAAGATATCGTTTACGTGTGTGAAGGATGGTCCCGATACAAGTGAGTATAACTAGCATGGGTGTCTTAGATTATCCTTTACAATTTTGATTTTGATATCTTTTATCTTGTGTTATACTTTGTGTAGTTTGGTACTCAAGGAAGAATTGACTGAACGTAGTAAGGACAAAAAAAAAAAAAATCAGATATATTCAGAGTTGGCATTATTATATACTTTGCTTGACTAGAGGCCTCACCCCGGCAAATCAATGACTTATGTAGATTGTGTGAGAGCCTATGCCTCTGTTTATGAAAATGAACTTGCAAATGAACTCTGTTCAATTACTTTTTATGAAGCCCAGGATCTGCTAGGAAAACTACTGAGTGCAAATGAATCATTCAGGTATTTTTGCATTTTTTTTATAATAGTTCTTTGTATTCTTTAATTAAGAAATTGATCAACATATTAAAATGTGATTTTCTAGGTTGTCTGTGGAATGAGTGCTTAACCATATGTTTCTGTGGAGACCTTCTAAACGAATGAAAATTTTGAATTGTTAGTGATCTGACCGAAGGCACTTGGGGAATCTTTGCTCACAAATGTAAAGGTGTTCAAAAAGAAGTGCTAGAAGATACTGATTGGAGGCAATGTAGTGATGTGGAGTTGCTGAAAGACGTCTCGATGAAAGGTAGAGGTTATGGGAATGGTGATTTTAGACTTATATTGCGTTTTATACGCGATACAGAAGATCACCTTGAAGCACATAAAGTGTTAAAGTTTATTGTTAAGAAATTGCGTTTTATACCGTTGCCAGCATATTGCAAATTACAACCAACACGAGTTTACTAGATTTATGAAAAAAACATATCACAAATGCAAGATCATGTCTAACTATATAATTTTGCTACTCCAAACTATGATCCAACTTCTCCATCTCTGTGTACTACAGGTTAACCGTATAGGGGCGCCAATCTGGAAGGTAAAAAGCCTGCACCATACGTACAAGAATGGATGTACCCATTGAAAATAAGAATAAGAAAATCAATGCAGAAAGCAATCAGCACAATGAGACCCAAAATCAATGCAGCCAACAACTAGAAACACAACCAACAATCCCAAGAAAATCATCCAATAGAATAAATGAAAACCGGAAACCTGCCCACACGGTGTTTCAAACTTTGGGCAATATAACATAGAGTTAATTCAGAAGTTTAAGACATATGGTTAGAGGCAATACACAAGTATTTAATTCCTGTGTACACATTAAACTTCAAAATTCTTAATCTAAAAATTTGATAAAAATCAACTTTATGATTTCAAAGAGTAACTTATATTATTCCGTATATTTTTGCCAATACGCAGGCATGTACTTTTATTTTTGTAGGTCTATAAGTAAATATTTTTCTAAAATCCACCCCCTCCAGCTATTACTTTAACCCCCCTCTCTCCTATTAACTATTCTTTTCCCTCCCCCTTAATAATTCTAACCCCCTTTAACAGAGGGTAAACATACCCTGTTAAAAGGGGTGAACAAAATTACACATGCTTTTTGGGTCCGCATAGGATAAGACCTCCATTACAGTAGGTAAAAACACTTTGCTATATACTTGACTCCGAAGCCATTAATTTGTCTTCATTGAGAGTACTAATTCTGGTAACTATCATAAATTGGAATGCATTGAAGATGCTCTATTAATGGTATATCTCTTGTCAAGAGTTCTTGTAGGCATACAAGTATACCTATCTCAAGCAAAAAGTGATAAAAAAGATCCAACCAATTGACTTTTTACAATCAACTAACTGTTTAGATTGAAAATGGTGTTTCTGAACCAAAAATTTTTGAAGTGGTTTTGCCAACATCTCTAATTAGCCAACCACCAAACTTGAAATCCCTAAATATCAATGTATAGAAATAAAAAAATATAAAATAAATGTTGAATATAAAATTCAAAATATAAATATATATAATCGAAATTAGCATGTTAAGCAGCCGTCTTCTTCACCTGGATTTTGACCAGGAACAAAATCTCTAATTTTGCATCTATTTTTTTCCCGTAAACAGAAACAATGCTATTCATTCTGATTTTTGTTCTTGTCAATTGCATTTATTGGAAACTTTCTGTCCTTTGTTCTCAGCCCAATAAAATATCAATGGAAAATGCAGACACAATAAATCACCCACAAAAATAGTTGTTCCAGCACCAAAATTACCTCCTTCGAAGAGGAGTCAAGTTCTTCATCTCCATCCTCCTCATTACCAGCCACCATCTCGGTTTCATACGCGCTATCATCGAACAACGGAGTTTTCAGGTCTCACCTTTCAGAAAACGGGGAGCCATCTTGGAAATCCTCCATGGTAGAAGCAATTTTCAGGTAAACGATTGATTCGGTCGATTTCTTGCAGAAAATCCCCAAATTTTGAACCCTAATCGAGGAGTCTTTTTCTTTCGGAGCAGCAGCGCCCGATTTGAATGACAGGAAGAAAACAACGTTGCTCTGGAATCAATTTTCAATTTGTATGATATTTTTGACTTTTTCAAAATATCGCGATAATTTGCTTTTAATGCATATCTCACGCGATTTTCCTCTTTCTAGGATAAAGTCACTTGCTTGAAACAAAACCTGAACTAAAACCTACTAGTAGCGGGACTGGTGGTGACAATCAACGTGTAGATTATCTAATTTTGACACGTCATAGAGGAAGTTTGGAGGCATTACGCTGCTAGATGTTTGGCGTTTGATCATTTTCAAGTTGTAATAGGTAAACAAATGTAAGTTTAGATGGGAACCAATCTAAATAAACTTAGAACTTGTTTGATCCTATTTATTGAGAAATTTATAATGAGGGGAGAGGTCAAATGTGTATGGAAAATATAAAAATGTGTGAAATATGTGTTTCTAATTAAACAGTTGTCAAATCAAAAGTCAAATCAGTAGTAGATAAATTTAGAAATTGGGAGAATAAAAAAGATCAAACAAGCTCTTACTCAGATTCCACTAAAAATTTGTAAACGTTGCCAGAAGTTTACAAGTAAAAATAACACCATCACCATTTAAAGAATAGAAATTTCTTCACTTTGATTGAAATGCACACCATATGTACTTAAATTTACATCCAACTCAAACCATACAAAGTTCTCTACATCATGAACTACAAGCAAAGGTAAAAAAAAAAAAAAAAAATTGTATTAAGAAATGAAAAATGCAATCTACTTACACCCTTAAGCTGGAAGCTCATTTCATTGCCACTTTGCCACTTTCACCAAATATATCTCATTCCACGTTAAAAAACGGATTCCACATAAAAAGCAATGAAGAAAGATGGAATCATTTCCATTTTAAAATAATTTCAAATTTGCAACCATCCCTTTAGCGTACGCACTCAAGTATGTTTTTCTTCAGTCTCGTTCATCGAGACCATATACTCATTTACGACCTCTACGTCATCAAACAAAATCATAGGTGCAAATCTACTTTAAAAATCTTGAACTTTATTGTCGTCAAGTGAATTGAAAATATTTATTTAGATTAAAATCATTCAGTTCTACACTCAATCGGAGTTTGGGAAGATGCCATAAATTGTATGAGAAGCTTATTAATATTCTACACTCAACATGAGTTTGAGGAAATATCACAAAACCTAACCTAAGGTTATAACTGAAATCCATATGGAAATAACAAATTCAGTGGAACATTTCCTCCTCATAGAAGCATTCCAAAGAACCACACAAATTTTAGTTATGTATAATATCTTGGAAGCATAATATCTTGGAAACTGAATGGAGATTTATAGTTAACCAACCAATTTACGCAAGCCAATTAGCTAATATTTGTGTTTGAGTAGGAGGTCCTGAGTTTGAACCATACCTACCCCTTGCTGAATCTCCACACGTACATATATAAAAGGTATACTAATGTTTATTTATTGTCTAGTACGGAAAACTCTACAACCTTGATGAGATCATACAGAAGAAAATACCTAGGAAACTAATCTAACACCAGTAAAATAAAAGTTCTCATAAAGCTAAATAAGATAATTATCAATAAATACAATACATAACAATGAAAATTGTTTAAAAAGAAAACCAACCTGAGGTTAATTATTTAAATCAGATCAGACTATACACAAAATCATTTTTCCAACCATTAAATTAAAATAAGCACACAACTCAATGTTAAATGAAAACGAATCTCACCGAAAGAAAGCTACCAATCTTACAGCTTTCCCCAAATTTGAGATACCAAAGGCATTTTTGTCAACTTCTTAGGCTCGAATTGCAATTTGATTCAAATCAAGACCTGTTCTGAAACAAAACTGGTGGAGACCACAAATTAAATAAGCACAATGAATTAAATAAGCACAATGAAATGTTAACCAAATGGCTTCCCTTTTGGAAAATATTAACAGAAGAGTGATGCTATACTTTTCTGTTGGTTTATTAATTAGTTCATTAGTTTACAATTTTAACCTTAAAATATTTAAAGCTTAAATTATTTAAATGTCTTAATTGATAGACCGGTGAACGAATTAGTGAAGTAATATGAAAGTTTATCATTACTCTAAATAGAATTTCTGAAATCCAATTTAACCGTACACGTACTAAGGGGTAATTTACAAACTCGGTCTACGAAAAGTAAATAACAAAATTTCAGTATAGCTTGAGAGAGGTATAAAACCCTGACTCTGTAGAAAGAGTTTTTGAAAGAATGTGATAAAGAAAGACGCTTATGAGCATGCATGTAATACAATATGTGAAATGTGTTGAGAACGAAAACTTTTTGAAGACCTAGCAACTCAATATCTCAGTGCTGCTGGTCAACTTCAATGAATCTTTAAAAGAGGGATGTTGAAAAGGTAAAGGAAAAAGAAGGGCTCAAGAACTTGTGCAAATAGCTGGGAATCAATCAAGAAAACATATAGATACAAACAAAAATCTACTAAGAAACAAAGAAGAAATTCTCCAGCTTAAAAAAAGGAGTTCTCTCCATTACCAAAATATAGAATGACAACTTAAACTAGTACTGTCACAAGATGGATTCCATGATACAATTGTACAAAAGCTCAGAACAAATAAATGTTTTTCGTTATCAAGCAATATAAATTATCAAGATTTCCTTATTTTCGCAATTAGAACTTCAAACTACAAATCTAAACCAAAAAATAAATCAAGATGCACATCCCGAAATTTCACAATCTTGAGCTATTTTTTCTCCTTAGTTTACATCCCTAAGTATCCTCTCTCTTTCATCATCACCCATTGAAAACAAATTAAAAATTCAAAAGAAAAATAAATAAATAAAATGAAGCGCAAAACACAAGATTTACATAGCAACCCGGTGCTCCACGCCAATAAAAAACTCACATGTAGATTTCGAGGTCTCCATTTGTAATTTAATTTGAGCCACAATACTCGCAAGTGAGTTCTTAATCAAGAGCACCAAGTACTTAGTACTCATGGATCATTGAAGTTTTTTCTAGTAAGCAGGGCTGATGCAAAAATTTAACTAAAAAAGGGGAAAAAAATAGACCGATGAATCGATTCAATGCATAGAGTTTCATATTCCCAATTGATCAAATTAATCATCATTCTCCCAAAAGGAAAATTCATAATTTGCATCTAATAACATTGCAAAAGGGAAAAATCTAATAAAAGAAAAATATAGAAATGTGATTATAAAAGCAACAAGAAATGAATATCCGACTAAAAAGAGTAAATTTTTGATCGATTCACCATATTCATATTTGAATTTATGATCAGATGGGGAAGAAGAAGAATGAGAAGACGTGAACAGATTTTATTCTCCATTGCAAATTGAAATCATTTGGGTTTCTGGTTGAAAAGACTTCGTTACTGCACTTGATTTGTATCTTACCAGTTGCATTAGAACAATGAACAAATAGAGAGATCGTGAGAAGGGACGGGGAAGTTAAACAACCGACTTGTGACAATGGAATTCATCTTTGAATTTGTTTTTCCAATGTAAAGTGATTTTTCCAATGCATATAGCAGCTTGTATCTCATCAAGGAGAGAAAAAGATAATAAGCAGGAATAAAAAAAGGAAAGAAACGAGGATAGCTATGCTTGGGCGGGAAAATGAAAACGGGACCTGCCCAAGCTCAACAACTTTAAGAGTTTTAATTGATTGATTGATTGATTATGGTCGAGAACTCAAGAAGATCAAAAGATTTAGGTATGTATTCAAATGCTTTTATTAGATGTATCAAATTCCTATTCCCTCTGTAAATCTCTGTAAATAGATGATTTTTCATTCTTGCATTAAGTATCATTACTAACTTTTTACTTTTCTATTATGCACTAGCAAGTTTCTGTTATTCTGCTCATAACAACATTCGCTTTACGATCAAATGAATTACCAAGATTGTTGAATTAAGTCTACTTATTTATTTTTAGGAAACTTTCTCACAATGAGGTATATCTTAGCCAAACTAAAATCTCTAACGAGTCGTGCTTTACGAAAATTTTGTTTGCTATTTATTTTTTCATTTAGGAATTAAGTTATCTTCTTTTAGTTTAATTTTCAGGATGGTTTTACCATAAAATTTGCACCTTTCATTACTCACATTTGGGAATCCAAACCAAAGGTGATAGCTCAAAGGGTAAAGAGCAGCCTTTACCAGGACAAGGTCCTGGGTTTGAGTCTATACTCTCCTCACTGGAGATCTCCCAATTGTATTAAAAAAAAAAACATTTGGGAATCCAAACATGTTTTTAGCTCTAGCTATGAATTTTTCTCTTATTTTCACATTTATATAATTTATCTGAGGCATTAAACCTTTCTTTGGGAAAGGAAAATAAGAAATGTTCAATTCAGATTTGAATTTATCCCAGGCAGTAAACCTTTCTTTGGGAAAGGAAAATAGGAAATGTTCAATTCAGATTTGTGTTTACATAAGCTACCCATTAATTTTTTTTATTTTTTAACTTTCTTGGAAATAGAAATCAAGAGCTTTGGCGTATCATTTACCTTGACTTCTGTGTGGATAATTTGTGTTCACATTATTACATGAATATGTGGGTTTCTTTGTTTGCTAACATTTTCAGAGAATTCCTTTCTCATTGCCTCTTTTCTTGTAGCAAAATAGGCCATTATATTCCTAAAATGTGCGTGGTATGATACAGAGTTTTAACCTAAAAAAGGCTATATTAATGCAGAAAGCTTTAGATGGTCTTACTGGCATTGGGAAAATATCATTCGAAGAGTATGGCAATCAAAAGGTATATCTAGCTAAACAATCAGTTTGACAATCCAAAATCTTACGACTGGGCATTTTGTTCTTAAATCGACCCAACTCGTCAACCCGACCCAATCGGGGTTGAGTTGGGTCGGGTTAAATTAGTAATTGGGTTCAACTTATCGGGCTAGTCGGGTAAGATAATTTTATCTATTTTGATTCGGTTATACTTTAGCCCAACCTGAGTCCGAGATCGAGCAAACTAATATTTCTATTTTTTGTACATTCCTCTTGCAAACCTCTTATCATTTTACCCTAATTTGTTGGGCACTTTGAATCGATTACAATCTATTCTTTGTTCATATTGCTGATTCCATACAATCTCATTCTATTAATTCCCAGGGGCGGAGGGCTTATGGGCATAGGGGGACAATTGGCCATCCTAATGATTTTATCCTATTTATGTTGAAGTTATTTTGGCTATTCCGTTGGGTACTGGTCAGGAGGAGGATACATTTGGCATTATACTAGCACATGAGATTATACTATTGAAAGTGGACATAATTTGTTGAATAAATGGGTGCAGCTTGTTTGAATGGGGGTTTCTTCAGGAAGGCCACAGCTCTGGAAACTAATTTGGAGTCTGGTTGTCCCTCCAAAGGTCCGTGTGTTCTTGTGGAAGCTTCTACGAGGCGCATTACCCACTGGGGAAAACGTTTCTATGCATCATTTGGCTAATAATTTGTGCTGTGTTTTTTGTGGAGCGAGAGAGACTAACGAGCATCTTTTTGGGTGATGTATATGGACGAAGAGGATGTGGAAATATGCAGGGTTGTGGGGGATTATTAAGCCATTACTTCATCTGACCTTTATAGTCACGGTAACTGCAGTGGTAAAAAATCTTGAGATTGGGGTGGTGACAGATGTTGGGATGCTTTGGTTGGCGATTTGGAAGGCTAGAAATCAGATGATGCATGATGGACATAAGGAGAACGTAGAGAAGGTTTGTGACCAAGCTTTGGCATATTTACAGGCATATCAACAGGCAAATGGCCGAAACTCACAAGAGAGAGGGGGTTGGTGGTTCAAAAATAGATTACATGAAGGGTTAGATCCACAATATGTCACAATGGATTATAGATGGCAACTGATGTAGCAGTGGGACCGGATGGAGTTGGGTTCGGGGGTGTGGTGTGTAAATGGAGTGGTGGTGGCAAATTTTGTGTTGAAGGGTCGAAATGGATTGAATGTGGAGGAAGCGGAAGCATTGTCATTGCAATATGGGCTGCAGCTAATGGTGGCAGAGGGTATACAGTTGGAAGATGTTTGGGTTGATGCTGTTCAGGTCATCTGGGGAGTGGCAAACCCGAGGATGAAGGGTGCTCTGATAAATCTTTATAAACATATTAGGACTTTATTGACTTAATTAGCTTGTCGCACGTGTAGATATGTTTCTAGAGATGAGAATAAGTTAGCTCACACTCTTGCGCGTTATACTCTTCTTTCATCTGCTTTATATAATTGGATTGATTGTATTACTTTGTTACTTACTCCTGCTCTGGGGGCATTCGTGAATTAATAACAGTTCTGTTTATTTCAAAAAAAATTAAATTTAAGTTTTTATCTATGTTTTGTTTGACTTGTTTTCTGACCAGTGGTAGCGATTTGTGACAGTGCACTAGTGGTATTATTGGGACCAACGGGGTTTCGATTCGCCAGAGTCGCGTTGTGCTTAGTAGGAGACGTCAATATGACTCACCTAAAAGGAGTTGTGATTCGCCGAAAATGTCACCTTGACTCCCTGAAGATGAGTCATGACTCGCCCAAAGTTGGATTGTGATTCATTGGAATTTGATTGTGACAGTTAGGGATCCATAACGAGCCAACCAACTTGGGCAATCGGCGACCCAGCCGGTAAAAAGCCCGAGCCGACTCGACGCGTGGCTCTTCTAAGATGAGCCCGGCCCCGTGTCGAGCTCCAAATTCAAGGGCAAGCTCGGGCTGGGCCAACCCGTGCAAATAATTAACCTCATACAAAAGTAATGAGATGGTGGATTAGTTACCCCTTACCGTACTACGTTTGTATTAATAATAATAATAATAATAAAAATTAAAATATTAAAATCCTAGCCGGTCGAGCCAGCTCGGCTAGAAAAAGGCCCAAGTTAAAGATCGGATCGAGCCTAAATTTCACGATTGAACGGAGCTGGGCTTTGGATTGGGCTTTTTAAGTTTAGCACCAAAAAAGCTCGAGTCGAGCTCGAGCCCAAATTTAGGCTCTCAGCTCGGCTCGTTGACATGGCTAGTGACGGTTGTATGACGGGTGATGTTGTGACCAACCATTAAGGTCACAATATCACTTCTAAATTTTACCAAAAAAGGGCTAACAATGAAAAAATAGGTATGAAAAATTGGTTTAAAAAAGGAAAAATCTAAATAGACAAAAAGAGATATAAAAAAGATGACAAAATTGACAAGTAGTTATGTGATAAGTGTTGATAGAAAAGTGATGTGATGTATTGAAAAATAAAATTGTGCCATGTGTCAATTTTGTTAGATTTTTTATATGTGGTTTTGTTCATATAGCACAACTAAAAAAAAAAATGTTGGTATTTTCAAGAGTGCCCCAAAAGTTCACTAAGGCTATGGCCTGCGCTTTAAATATAGGGCACTTTAGAGCATTACTAGTTATGTCACCCGTACAACACGAGTAATATATTGTCTTAAGCGATTTCGTTGTCACTGCTAATAATATATTGAACTAGTGTTTTATGGAGTTTGTAAGCATCTTAAGACAACTATTTAAACATTTTCATTGCTTCTTTAGTGTTTCTTTATGTTGGAATTTGAAACACAAATCATTCTTTAAGTAACAATCCAAATTCTTTTACTTATTTATTTTTTTTGACGGGGCTTTGACTTATTTTGTTGTTGTAAATCAGTTATTTTTTAATCATTTTAAATAGCTTTTGTTGTGTAAAACACAGGTGAATCATCACTTGTTTAATTAACATACAACACTAAAGATTGTGATTTAAAGAAAAAAAATAGGAGAAGAGACATTTATTTATGTAAAGAAGAAGTTTATACAAATCTTATACGTCTTGTACATGCAGATATCATTTGTCATTGGGAAAAAATATGCAAATTTATAGGAAGTGGGGGAATTACAAATGCTGAGAGAAAAAAGAATAAAGCCCTTTTGTGCTATAAATTGTAAAGGTTGGGGTGCATGTGTCAAATTAACACCCACTATTTAAACCCTCCTGCGATCGTCTTCTTCCGTTACCGCGAGTTCGAGGAAAAAATTCGACGGATAATGGCGGCGAGTAATAAACCTTCATTGGAACGATTTGGCGGGTTGGCTGTGGCCCGGGAAGAAAAGAAGCTAGACTATGACTCAAGCGGCGGCAGCGGCGGCATGGGGGCCAAGAGTATCATTTGTACCAGGAGGGGTTTCAAAACTAAGGACTTTTCGGACGAGTTTCTTGGCGGTACCAGGAGGGGTTTCAAAACTAAGGACTTTTAGGAACAATGGCCGTTGACGGATGGTGAGGAACAGCAGGTCGCAGCTGATGATCGGATGTTCGTTGAGTCTATAGTTGCAGACATTGTGAGAAGGCAGGCGGTTAGTCTTTGATTTAATACGTTTTTTTCCCCCTTGGGACACTTGTTTGCCTGGGCAAGGTTCCAGAGTTTCTTGTTAATAGAGATTACACCAGTCAAAAGTTTTAGGCCTTGTGTATACACACCAAGCAAGACAATGAATCCTTAGATTTTCGAATATTTTGATCTTTTGAGTAATGACCATTTAACTTAAAGAGAACTAATGCTTAAGAGGTTTAAGGTCTAGCTGTTCTACTATTAATTTAGGTGCTAGTAAAAAAATGCTGGAAAGTGGTTTCCACAGATTATATGTTTCTGATATGTGAATGTTGACACAGATTCTGCTTGTGTATCTTTTGGTGAATATATGATTCGTTTAGTAGTTCTGTTCAGGGGCGTAGCTAGCATATACAAGGGGAGTCGTATCGAAAAATCAGAAATTCATTTTTATAAATACACACTTTTCAAAAGAGTACACAAAGTCAAGTGCATTGCAAAAAGTGTTTAACTACTCAAAATTTAGTATATTAAGGATAAAAAATAGGCTGAACCTGATGATTTTTTACTGAAGTAAATTCATATATAAGAGAAGCTATATCTATTTTGTTAGCAATAAAAAAGAACATCCACCAACAAGCGAAGTAGCCTACTATGTACATAAACCAATTATGCAAATCATCAATAATCAAAGCACAAATTACGTAAAATTTTAGTGAGTAATTATCAATTCAAAATCTAGAATAGAGGCAAAATGATTAACACATGGAGTGATACCTCAGCGTAGGCAGATTCATGAAAGGATTGTCAACAGCTTAAAGCTCCATTGATCGAACAGTGAAATGATTTTCAAATATAAATTGATTTTAGGTATTTAGCATTAGCAATCTGAAAATAACCACCAAAGAGTAAAGTTCACGCAACATTAGAGAATAAGAAATTGTCTTTAAATAAGACTCATCAAAATAGATTTAGGGCAATTCACAATTCACACTTTCACATCTCATTAACAAGTCAAAATAAAAATTGGATGAAGTATTGGGGGCAATTGGACGAGATAGATTTTGGGTAAAATCATAATTAAGGCAAATAATACGTGAGAAAAATGAAAATTGAAACTAAATTAAATTGGATAATTGGGAAGAAGCTGCGAAGTACTGAATGACTGCTGGAAACGCGAGCCTGCTGAATGGAAAAGATGTGATTGCACACTGTCCCAGAGTAGAAAGCAAAGATCCGATGCCCATAGACTAAAAAGAACTTAATTCCCCCCCCCCCTCTCTAATGGTTCTGGGCTGAGTTGGGGGTAGGACTTCATATAGTTGGGTGGATGGCGATGTACAACTTGGCCCAAGAACCGATTTAGCACAAGTAGACTTGAAGAGGCTAGGCTTTGGCGTCCTTGAAAGAAACCAGAATAAAGGTAAGGTTTCTTCTTGTTCACTATACTCATGAGAAGCCGTATACAACTGCTGAAAGTTGTTGGAATATGGGTGTGGTGAAGGGGAGATTCAGAGTAGAGAATCGGAGGAGCAAGAAGAATCTGTGTCCAGAGAGAGTACCTTTGGCATTTTAGGGACTTCCTCATGCTGCATCATTTTATTTTATGCAATACATGTAATACCATGATCATGAAACCTTATGCTAAAAAGATTTCTATTATGGTTATCATTTTTTTTTTTTAAAGTTTAATAGAAGTAGATTGAACTGACTTGTATGAATATAAATCCATTATTGGAGATTCGTGGCAGTTGGATATAATTAACTATATTATTCTATATCAGGTGCCAGAGCTCCCAACTCATGTTGATTTGCAAGTTCTTTTGGATTTGGTTGGTTCATCTATAAAATTGTATCCTGAGAGCCATTTTTATTGGTAAGCTACTTTGTGACCCACTTAATTTATTGGTTTAGTTATCCCATGTATTAAGTGGAACTGTCATTTTGATAGATGCTTATGGTATCTATCTTGTATATTATATGGAGCTTTTTTTTGAGTGATTTTTTGAAGATCGTTTCTCCAAATTCATCTCCAACTGCTATTTCTGCCCTTTATTCTGGATTGTGCATTCTAAATAGTTATTAAATAGGACAAGGAGCTATTCAGCCACTTGAATGAAATTGAAGTTCATTGGATTATTATTGTTTGTTTCTGTTCTAATTAACATTAGAATGAAATGAGTGACCAACAGGGTTATGTAATGGACAAATTAGCATATCTAAAATGAAGAAAAAGTGGTCAAGGGTTAAGGGTTTTTGTAGAGCAGAAATTACGGGCCTGAAAAATGTTTTATTTTGGATTTACAAGTTTGAATTGTCTTTCCCTGCAAATAGAAGTTTTTCACTTGTCTTTCTGGATACTGATGGGGCATGTTAACTTATTGTTCATTGGCATGTTAACTACTTGTGTGTATTTATGTTAGACATTCTCCATACTGTATTGTGGATGCATGATAAAGTCTGTCTGCAGGCGGAAAAGACAAATGGTTGCTGAGAAGCTTGGAATCAGTGCTGCAATGAATGAACTTCAATTCACTGAGAAGATTTTATCTGTGGACGCAAGGAACAAGTTTGCTTGGTTCCATAGGCAGGTTATCTAAAATTCCTCCTTTTTCTTTCTTTTTCCCGGGGTTAGGAGTGGGTTTAGGGTGGGGTACCATTTTCATTTTGCTAGTTTATTATTCTGGTTGTTCAGAACAAGAGATTTAGACTTCGTTTTCTTTATGCAGTGGGTTTTGCAAACATTTGGAGGAGGGGAAAATGAACTTGCGTTCTGTCGTGGACTCCTTGAAGATGACATTTCTAATGAGCCTGCTTGGGATCAGGTATTTCTGGCCGAACTTGGATCAAATCATTTTATTATTCTTACCAGATCTATACGTTAATTGGTATAACATTATTCTCTTTACAATGATTGTATATAATATGGTTTCTTTGGTTGTGGGATGTATTTGTTGAATGAACATGATAGAGTTTTAAGTTTAATCAAAATATAGGTGACAAGATATTGCTTTGGTAATGCAAATTTTGGAGGTGAAGCTAGCATATGATTTGATGGTTATGATTCCATACAAGACGATGGTCTCACCAGTTCTTTCAACTATAGTTTCCAGCTTACTAGTTACTGGTATCATCTTAGTTCCTATCCGTTGTTACACTGGGAACTTCTAATCTGTTCCATTTCTTTAAATGACCATTGATTCCAAATGCCTGAACAAGAATATTGAGCAAAGGGAAAGGGGACAGAATTTGAAGAATCAAGAGGGAGAAATATAAGCACTATGTTTGGCAACCATTTTTAATTGGAGTAATTTATAAATGGATTTAAAATTCAAATTTTGTATAGGTGTCGATATGTAATGACGCCATGTGGAGGTAATATGTGGCTTGATGGTGTGATGCCATGTGGTAAAAAATTTGAAATTTAGATTGGTTGATAAATAATGGTGGTTTTTAAATGGTAACCGAAAAGATAAATTCATAACATTGAAGTCTGAATTATACAACTGTAGACATTTACAGGGTTGAAGTAGAAGCCAATTAAGGTATGAAATTAATTAAAGCAGCCTCAATTTAACATGGAAATGTTGAAATCTATCTGTCTCCATCTTATAAAAATCCTATATTATAATGCTGTCAATTTTGCCTTCAAATTTTAAATTGCGTGTTATTTGCAGAGGCTCTTTGCTGTAATGAGGTGTGGTGTGTCGATTGAAGAAGTTAAGCATGCTGTAAATGCCATTTCCCACAATCCCGAAATTGAATATCCTTGGATGTACCTTAAACGCCTCTACAAGGAAATTAAAGATGATCCTAGAGCCTTGCAAATTAAAGCCGATATTACAGAGTTCGAAGCTGAGCTTGATCGTGTTCTGGAACATCTGTTCTATTCTAGTATTGATATAGATTCTGTTATACCAATTACTCAGGTGGAGTTATTGACATCACCATCGGACCTGAAGTATATCCAAATGAATATTATCGAGAAAAGAAGTGAAATTGTAAATGCACTGGACGCGCTTCTAGATCTTATGACCCTTGGCTATGAACCGACCGAGGAGATTCAAGTCCAAGTGCGGAAACTACGTTTCACGAACGAGTACATCGATTTTCCCAAAAGCATTGCTCCAGTTTTGGAATTTTTGTATCCACTGAAAGCACAATATTGGAGAAGGCGTGCAGACCAAGTTGATAAAATGAGATATGATAGAATGTGTGCATTACTAAATGAGGAAGGGAAGTAAATGTGCACGGTCTGTATCTATGTACATGTTTTGAATCAAGGGATAGCTTTTTTGATTAGTCATGTTTCGCTAATTTAAAGATATATGGAAATATGGAAATGCTGTATTTTTTGGCAGCCTTGTTAAATTTTAATATTTTTGTTTTTAATTATATTATGAAGATAATATTTGCATTTGAGGAAAAACTAAAGTGGATGTCTTCTCAGTACGGCAATTGAATTTCTCGGAGCTTTTGTTAAATCATAATGTTTATGATTCTGAGTATATGATTCTGAGTAAATTGTTTGAGAGGGAAAACGTCAATCTATATGCTTTCATAAAGCTTCTTATCAATCTTGCTGCAGCTGTAAGTGGAATGAGAATTTAAAAGTATTGTAGAAGGAGATGCTTCATTTGGGATTTACAGGGTACTGGGTGTATATAATTCTTCTTGCAACTTTTCTTTCGCTAGATGGCCAGAGAAAGGGTTTGTAAAGTTTTCGTACGGGAATAACCGCATAAGATTACATGAAGATGGAATTTCTGTAAAGCACTTGACAGGTGGTGTTTGTCTTCGGCGTTTGATATATATTTTTGCTTGTGCTGTTCTCTGCTTCATTTCTTCTGCGCTTGAGAAAATTGATTCTATATTCACGCATGGGCTTGGAGAAGTTGGCTAGGGATAATGTAAAATAGTCATATGGTGTCGTAAATTTTCACCAACGAGTGTGTCCGCCATCCAATATCCATGAGGCTTGACATCTGTGTGATATTTAGGTTAAAGCCATATATAGGTTCACCACTAATGCAACTCTTAAAGGTATAAAACCATGGTATTTAGAAAGACTTGGTGCTTTATTTTTTATTTTTATTTTTTGGTGGTTGAGTTATTTTTGATAATTCACTGAGTTGATTGTATTGACTTAATTTTGTTATTAGTTTTTTAGTGCTTAGGTTGTGCTCTTCTGTTTCTGACATTTTCTTGATAGAGAATGATAACGTTGAGATTGATCTTACTTATAAGATGTATAAAACTATTTAGAAAGACATGGGGTTTTTTTGTGGTTCAGTTATATTGTTTGATAAATCTAAGTATGTCTCAAATTAACTATGTTTTGTCTTACATAGGTTAAGGTTACTATTTGATACCAAAAGGTTAAACAATTATTATTTAGAAAATTTCTAGAGATCACATGGATAAGTAACATTGTATATGTGACACACTTGTATTGGATAATGAAAAAGCAATGATGTCATCATCACTCAATGAGTGTGTGCCATATGGGAATGTCACTTATTAATGTCACTTTTACATGTCTCACTAGAATTGCTCTATTATTTATAGATAAAAAAAAGTGTTAACATTTTTTGTAATTTATTTCCCGTAAAAGTTTCTTTGATTTTTCTTTTTAGTTGTTAATTAAATTGATATTGTCTTTTTTACTTAGTTTTTATATATAACATCAGCTATGTTTACGTTTAATGTTAACTTTTAAATATTTCCTTTATTTTTCAACTTTCTTGGTATCTCTAGACTATCTTACTCGTGTTGTACGGGTGACATAACTAGTAATGCTCTAAAGTGCCCTATATTTAAAGCGCAGGCCATAGCCTTAGTGAACTTTTGGGGCACTCCTGAAAATACCAACATTTTTTTTTGAGTTGTGCTATATGAACAAAACCACATATAAAAAAATCTAACAAAATTGACACATGGCACAATCTTATTTTTCAATACATCACATCACTTTTCTATCAACACTTATCACATAACTATTTGTCAATTTTGTCATCTTTTTTATATCTCTTTTTGTCTATTTAGATTTTTCCTTTTTTAAACCAATTTTTCATACCTATTTTTTCATTGTTAGCCCTTTTTTGGTAAAATTTAGAAGTGATATTGCGACCTTAATGGTTGGTCACAACATCACCCGTCATACAACCGTCACTAGCCATGTCAACGAGCCGAGCTGAGAGCCTAAATTTGGGCTCGAGCTCGGCTCGAGCTTTTTTGGTGCTAAACTTAAAAAGCCCGATCCAAAGCCCAGCTCCGTTCAATCGTGAAATTTAGGCTCGATCCGATCTTTAACTTGGGCCTTTTTCTAGCCAAGCTGGCTCGACCGGCTAGGATTTTAATATTTTATTTTTTATTATTATTATTATTTTTTTTAATACAAACATAGTATGGTAAGGGGTAACTAATCCACCATCTCATTACTTTTGTATGAGGTTAATTATTTGCACGGGTTGGCCCGGCCCAAGCTTGCCCTTGAATTTGGAGCTCGACACGGGGCCGGGCTCATCTTAGACGAGCCACGCGTCGAGTCGGCTCGGGCTTTTTACCGGCTGGGTCGCCGGTTGCCCAAGTTGGTTGGCTCGTTATGGATCCCTAACTGTCACAATCAAATTCCAATGAATCACAATCCAACTTTGGGCGAGTCATGACTCATCTTCAGGGAGTCATGGTGACATTTTCGGCGAATCACAACTCCTTTTCGGCGAGTCATATTGACGTCTCCTACTAAGCACAACGCGACTCTGGCGAATCGAAACCCCGTTGGTCCCAATAATACCACCAGTGCACTGTCACAAATCGCTACCACTGGTCAAAAAACAAGTCAAACAAAACATAGATAAAAACTTAAATTTAATTTTTTTGAAATAAACAGAACTGTTATTAATTCACGAATGCCCCCAGAGCAGGAGTAAGTGACAAAGTAATACAATCAATCCAATTATATAAATCAGATGAAAGAAGAGCATAATGCGCAAGAGTATGAGCTAACTTATTCTCATCTCTAGAAACATATCTACACGTGCGACAAGCTAATTGAGTCAATAAAGTCCTAATATGTTTATAAAGATTTATCAGAGCACCCTTCATCCTCGGGTTTGCCACTCCCCAGATGACCTGAACAGCATCAACCCAAACATCTTCCAACTGTATACCCTCTGCCACCATTAGCTGCAGCCCATATTGCAATGACAATGCTTTCGCTTCCTCCACATTCAATCCATTTCGACCCTTCAACACAAAATTTGCCACCACCACTCCATTTACACACCACACCCCCGAACCCAACTCCATCCGGTCCCACTGTGTAATCTGTTTTTGAACCACCAACCCCCTCTCCTCTTGTGAGTTTCGGCCATTTGCCTGTTGATACGCCTGTAAATATACTAAAGCTTGGTCACAAGCCTTCTCTACGTTCTCCTTATGTCCATCATGCATTATCTGATTTCTAGCTTTCCAAATCGCCCACCAAAGCATCCCAACATTTGTCACCACCCCAACCGCAAGATTTTCTACCACTGCAGTCACCGTGACTATAAAGGTCAGATGAAGTAATGGCTTAATAATCCCCCACAACCTAGCATATTTCCACATCCTCTTCGTCTATATACATCACCCAAAAAGATGCTCGTTAGTCTCTCTCCCTCCACAAAAAACACAGCACAAATTATTAGCCAAATGATGCATAGAAAAGTTTTCCCCAGTGGGTAATGCGCCTCGTAGAAGCTTCCACAAGAACACATGGACCTTTGGGGGGACGACCAGACTCCAAATTAGTTTCCAGTGCCGCGGCCTTCCTGAAGAAACCCCCATTCAAACAAGCTGCACCCATTTCTTCAACAAATTATGTCCACTTTCAATGGTATAATCTCATGTCCTAGTATAATGCCAAATACGTGTATCCTCCTCCTGACCAGTACCCAACGGAATAGCCAAAATAACTTCAACATAAATGGGATAAAAATTCCCCTCCACCTTCCCAACATCCTACTGCCCATTAACCAAGAGATCACTAACACGCCGAACATTCCCTACTAATGGAGAGATCGGTCGAAAGCCTGGCTCCCTAGGTATCCACTGATCGATAAAAATTCTGACCTTCTCCCCATTTCCAATCCGCCACCTAACTCCCTTTTTAATTACTTCGAACTCCAACACTAGACTTTTCCAGAGATATGATGACCCTAGTCTATAATGTGCCTCAAGAATATTTGAGTCAGAATAATATTTCACCTTTAATACCTGAGCTGTCAAAGTGTCAGGAGATTTGAACACTCTCCATACCTGTTATGCCACTAGAGCTTGGTTAAATAAAGCTAGATCACGTAACCCTAAGCCCTCATCCTACTTTGGCGTACATACCTCCTCCCAGCGAACCTAAGCTATTCCTTTCTACTCCTTCGTTGCCACCCACCAGAATCAAAGCATTAAACTTTGAATATCATTGCAAACCCCTCAAGGCAACCTAAATAAACTCATTACATACATTGGAATCAACTACACCATAGATTTCAACAAAATCTCCTTCCCCGCCGCAGATAAAAACTATTTTCTCTAACCCTGTACTAGTTTCCAAACCCATCCCTGAATAAAAGCAAATGTTTTAATCCTGTTCTGACCAACCATAACGGGTAAGCCCAAATAAAAGTAATGTGATCGGACCTGCTAAAAACCAAACGTTTGCATCACTGAAGTCTTCATCTTCTATTGAGTATTTGGGGAAAAGGTGACAGTTGTTTTCTCCATATTCACCATTTGGCCTGACACTCTGTTATACACCTCCAGCATCTAAGAAATGGCCTGAACATCCCGTGCCTGGGCCTTGGCAAATATAATGGAGTCATCTACAAAAAAACAGATGATTAATACGAGGAGCACGTCTACAACATCTGAATCCTTAGACGTCCCCCTCTCTTCAGCCCTTCTCAATGCACCTGACAAGCCTTCAGCGCAAAGAAAAAACAGATACGGAGAAAGAGAACGTACCTACCTCAGGCCCTCGACGGAACCACATCACCATAATATTCACCATTAATCCAGAAAGTAAATGAAACAGAAGAGATACAATCATAAATAAGCCTCATCTATCGATCTAGAAATGACAACTTCTGCATAACAATACATAAAAAAACCCTATTCTATCATGTCATAGGCTTTGTTCATATCTAATTTCAAAGCCATGGTCCCCACCCGCCCATGTCTCTTATTAGCCATAGAATTTAATAATTCAAAAGGCACTAATGCATTATCAGTAATAAGCCTACTAGGAACGAAAGCACTTTGATTAAAAGAGACAACGGGATCGAGTACCTGTTTCAACCAATTGGCCAGAGTCTTAGAGATGATTTTATATAGCGTCCTGCACAAGCTAATGGGTCGATATTCAGTGATTCTTTCTCGGTTCTTATTCTTTGGCAAAAGAACAATAACCATTCGATTCACACCTGCAACCGATCTATCTTCATTCAACACCTCCAAGCAAGCCTTCACAACTTTCTCACCCACCATATCCTAATGTCTCTGGTAAAACAGAGAATGAAACCTATCCACACCGAAGGCCTTGTACGGTCCAGGACTCATCAATGCCGCCTTCATTTCCTCCGCCTCAAAATCCTTTTCAAGTAATGCAATGGCTTCAGAAAAAAGTCCCCCTTCTACCCTTTTGGCCTCTCTATTTAAGTCATCCACCGTTGGTTCCCCCGACTGAAATAAGTGCTTGAAATAATATTTGATATGAGCAACAATCTGCTCCTTCCCCTCCATCCAACTTTCGTTTCTGCCCCGCAATCTATGTATATAATTCGTCTGATAACGCTTGCTAGCCTTCTCATGAAAAAATTTTAAGTTTCTATCCCCTTCTTTAAGCCAACATAAATGAAATCTCTACCTCCAAAACATCTCGTTTCGGCTCTCCAGCTGCTCCACCTCCTTCTCCAATCTTTTGATGTCATACATATATGCCCTCCTTCTCCAATCTTTTGATGTCATACATATATGCCCCTGATTGAGAATCATATAACTCCTCCAACTTCTGTCTTTTCTCCTCTATCTCTTCCCGCCAATCTCAAAAATTCTCTCTACTCCATTTCTTTAACCCCTTCGAACAATTATCAACCTTACGCCATATGGAACAAAAAGGGTCTGAATCCTCTTCTCCATCAACTGCCCTACCCCACCCCTCATCAATCGTCCTCGCATAACCATTCTCCTGCATCTAAAAAGGTTCAAAATGAAAGAAATGCCGTTTGAAAGGAGCGTTCTTTCAATTTGGCCAACCTCCACATAACAATAAAATCGGTCTATGATCCGAATGAATTAAAGGTAAATGTTCAACCTCGCTTGTAGATAAAAACCCCTCCATCAACTGTCACCTACAAACCTATCGGGCCTGAATGTTCGCCTCCCCCGCCTGTATATTATTCCAAGAAAAAATTGGACCCCAATACCTCATCCCTGTTAAGCCACGTTCAAGTAAAACATCTTGAAAATCATGCATCAAAGACACCTGCCTGCCATCACTACCCATCCTTTCATTCAGTGCCATCGTCTCGTTGAAGTCATCCTTGCACAGCCAGGGTAGACCCCATTGCCTTTCAAATGCCTCAATAATTCCCAAGTATGACAATGCTTCGAATGTTTTGGATTACCATAAATCCCAGTAAACCGCCATTGTCTACCCGTATCATCCACGATAATAGCATCAATGTGCCCTTTCGAATAAGATTTCACTTTGACTCTCCACTCCTCATTCCACATGAACATCAAACTACCACCCTTCACAGTCTACTAAAAAATTATGTTGAAAACCCAAAGTAAGGCAAACATTTGCTACCCTAGCTCCTGACAACCTAGTCTCTAACAGAAAGACTAAATTGGGAGAATACAAGCGAACGAGCGTCCGCAACTCGCCCGACATACAGGGATTCCCCAAACCCCATACGTTCCAACATAAGAAACTCATGATGACTGGCGGTTTTGCTAAGCAGAACTTGCCGAAAATAAATCCACATCTGCCACAGAAACGCCGTGGCCATTATTTCCCACTTTCAATTTCTTTGTCATCTCCCCATGTACCATATCCCCCACTTCGTATTTTCACTTTGGCTTCACGCCACCCAAAACAAGAGGAATATTACTCAAATTTTTCTTCTTCGGTGGAGAATTCAACATAAATTTTTTTGCCTTTCGTGAACTTCTTCTCTTCACCATATTGCTTCGCTTTATATGCAAAGCAATAATGGAAGAACCAGAGATAGAAAATTTACAAATATCATATGTGCAAGTAGTATGTAATACAGAAAAATT
>CAVNYN010253353.1:0-23689 GCA_963692815.1 Nyctanthes arbor-tristis
TGCAAATTCCATCGGATCATCAGTAGTCCGGTCAAAAAATGCTTTGTGCTAAAAGACCTCATTGTCAAGTTAGCCAAAGAAAACAAGATCAGGCTCGAAACCGATGACAATTTGATAGCTGAATATGCAATGATTTCATTCGGCTCGTTCAATCCGGTGCCAATTTTGGAAAGTAAGAATATCTTCCCGCTTAGATATGAAGCTGCACAGCCTGTATTTGAGTCAGTCAAGTTCGGACCTCATCTTCCAGAAGGATCCAAACAGGTAAAATTTGAGGTTGATGGGAAAGTCACTATCACATACATATATCCAGCAATGGATGAACCTCGCTCTCCAAACTGGCCAAGTTTCTATGATGTCATGACAGATGACCTTGACATATGGATCTCTGATACAGAAGATGAATTTGGTGGTGGACGGTACACTTTTAAAAGCAAAAAGCATTGGCACCGAAGCTCAACTAAGTCAAAGAAAAATTCATCTTCATATCCTTCCAAAAAGCAAACACTGGGGGCATGTCGAACTGATGTTCAACCTACTGAAAAGGCACCATCAGGAAAGAATCAAGATGGGCGGACTTTGGTGAAAAAACGAAGTCAAAAGTCTTCAAAGCCTTTATAGTCATCGAAAAATAACAAGCGGTCAAAACAGAGAAGATGGCCAAGAAAAGCTCAAACAAAGAAATTTCATGCTAAAAAGGTCCCAAATTCTACAAAAGTGAAAGAAGTTTCAGGTTATTCTCCAAGACCAGTGACGCTTGGAGAATAATTTCTTCAAGGATTCTTCGACAAAAACTCTTTCACTTCATGTGTCACTAATGTGAAAGAAGAAAAAAAGCCAAAAAGTGATGCAGATGGAAGTTCCAAAATGAAGAAGATTGTCTCACAGCAGGACACGCTTCTTTCTGATACAACATTGTCAGAAGTTTTGAAAATACCATACGATAATCGTTTGGCTTTAGCTTCTGTATTGATTGATCCAGAAAATTATCAAGATTACATCATAGAACTTGCCAGATCTGAAGCTCATCATGACTGCATGGCAACCATTACAGTTACTGATGAAAGCTTACAACTTGGGTTTCGTTTGCATAACAGACCGTTGTATGTAAGCGGTCATATTCGAGACTGTTTATTCAATCGAATATTGATTGATTGTGGCTCTGCTATAAACATTATACCATTAAAAACAATGGAGAAGATTGGAATAAGGGTACATAACTTGTCTAAGAGCAACATCATGATCTAAGAATTCAACCAAAAGGGTCAACGAGCAATGGGCATGATCCGCCTAAAATTACGAATAGGAGAGCTAACTTCCTCCGCACTCTTCCATGTCATTGATGCTAAAACATCCTATGAGCTACTCGTAGGACGAGTTTGGTTGTATGAAACTAGAGTGGTGCCTTCAACTTGGCATCAATACTTCAAGTACTACTAGGACGAGAAGGTAAAATGTGTAGTAGCTGAGTCAAAGCCATTTGAAAAGGAAGAATCCTATTTTGCAGATGCCAAAATTTACTTGGATAATGAAGAATCTCACTCATCAAGTTTATTTGCAGCTAGATTCAGAAATAAAGATGTTAAAGGAAAAGATCCTAAAGTTGCTCCGAAGTTGCCCCATCAAATTATCACAGGTAAATCAAAAGTTAACTACGAAGGGTCATCCAAACATGAACAGTATCTATTGCCAAAAGATGGAAAGTCATTAACTTTTCCACTGCCTAATATCCCAAAGGTAGTCTTGCCTCATCTACTCATACAAGTCTCAGAAGACAACAAATCTTCATCATCTTCACCAAAACTTCAAACGGAACGAAAATCATTAAGTGTTGAAGAGAAACTGTAGAAGCAAATCTTCAAACGGTGTTATAATCCCCAGGCTAAGAAATTACTTGAAAATGTAGGGTATGGAAAAGGAGAACCTCGAAAATTTGGTGACCTTGATGATGTTCTTGCAAGTGGACATGTTCCTTCAGGGCCAAATACATCTCAACCAAAGTATGGGTTGTGATATAAGCCAAGCCGACCAAAAGGAATCAGGGTCAAGAAAGTCTCTTCATATCCAATCGTGATTCAAATCATTGAAATTCCTGATGAGGTAGTAGAAGGACCACAGTGATCAGTGTTTGATTGAATGGAGGGTGAAAATGCTAGAATATCAGTATTCAGTCGATTAAATGCAAAGAACTCAACAAAAATTGACTTGAAAGAAAAATCATCCGTTTTCCAAAGATTAGGCGTCAACAATTCCACCACTGATCATGAGCAAAGGTAAGGTCCTCAAAGGCAATCTACATTTTCTCGACTGGGAGTAAAAACTGCCAACCCAAGTCCAAAGCCACAGAAGTCCAAAAACGGACACAAAGGCAAAAAATTCCAAAGTGCATCAAAATAAAGAGGCAACTGAAGAGAAAGTTTCGGTCAACCACATTGCTTTTGAAGAAACATCTGATTCAGAATCCGAATCTGAAGAAGCAGAAGAACCTGAACTAGCTCCACTAACATTTGAAGAAGGTGGGCGAGCAACTGTAGATGACTTGAAGCAGTTGAATTTAGGAACAGATGAAAGATCCAAGGCCCGTGTTTGTTAGTACTCTTCTCAGTCAAAAGGAAGAAGTTGAATACTTCCAACTATTGCAAGAACACAAGGATGTTTTGCATGGTCGTACAAAGAGATGTTAGGACTAGATCCCAAAGTTGCAGTCCGTCACCTAGCTGTAAGCATTGAGCTCATTCAATCAAATAGCCTCAGAGAAGGTTTCGTCTAGAATTGGTTCCTCAAAGAGATCTTGAAATAAACAAGCTTATCTAAGCAGGATTTATATGTGAAGTCAAGTATCCTACTTAGATTGCCAACATCGTCCCTGTTCAAGAGAAAAATGGACAACTTAAAACGTGTGTCGATTTTCGAGACTTAAACAAAGCTTGTCCAAAAGATGATTTTCCGTTACCATTAACGGAACTAATGGTCGATGCAACTACAGGGCATGAGACTCTTTCTTTCATGGACGGGTCTTCTGGGTACAACCAAATCAGAATGAATCCCAAAGATGAAGAGCTCACAGCATTTCGTACCCCAAAAGGAATATACTATTACACGGTAATGCCTTTTAGATTGAAAAATGCGGGAACAACCTACCAAAGGGCAATGCAGAGAATTTTTTACGACATGATGCACAAAAAAGTAGAGTGTTATGTCAAAGACCTAGTGGTCAAGTCAATGAAATGAAGCAATCATCTCCAAGATAGGCAGAATGTCTTCGAAAGACTTCGCCGGTATCAGTTGAAAATGAACCCACTGAAATGCGCATTTGGCGTCACCTCTGGAAAATTCCTTGGGTTCATTGTCTGGCATCGAGGCATTGATATAGATCAATCAAAAATTGATGCTATAGCCAATATGCCAGAGCCGACCAATCTGCATGAGTTAAAAAGTCTCCAGGGAAAGCTTGCCTACAATCGGAGGTTCATTTCAAATCTCGCTGGACAATGTCATCCATTCAATAGATTGATAAAGAAAGATGTGCCATTTGAATGGGATGATGCTTGCAAGAATGCATTTCAAAGCATCAAACAATATCTATCTCGTCCGCCAGTGCTTACAGGCCCAACTCCAGGAAGACCATTAATCCTTTATGTTACAGCACAAGAACACTCATTAGGAGCTCTACTTGCCCAAGTTAATGGTGAGGGAAAAGAAAATGCCCTTTATTACTTGAGAAGAACATTGGTAGGTGCCGAGTTAAGATATTCACCTATTGAGAAAATATGTCTAGCTTTAATCTTTGCAACTAAAAAGTTAAGACACTACATGCTAGCACATACGATTCATCTTGTTTCAAGGGTTGATCCCTTGAAATACATTATGTCAAGACCAATTTTAGTAGGAAGATTAGGGAAATGGGCACTCATGTTGTCCGAATTTGAAATCAAGTTCATCCCACAAAAGGCCATCAAAGGACAAGCCTTGGCCGAGTTTCTTACTGATCATCCAATTCCAGCAGAATGGGAACTTCCTGAAGACCTTCATGACGAAGAGGTCTTTTTTACCGAGGTAGTACCATCATGGAAGCTATTCTTCGATGGATCTGCTTCAAAATACGGTGCTGGGGCAGGAGTTGTATTCATCACTCCACATGATCAGGTCATGCCTTATGCATTCACTTTGACAGAAAGATGTTCCAACAATATGGCCGAGTATCAATCTCTCATTAGCGGTCTAGAAATAGCGTTGGACATGGGTATCAACCAGCTTGAAGTTTTTGGAGATTCCATGTTGATCATCAACCAGCTTTTGTCAGAATATAAAGTCCGAAATTCAGACCTGAAACCATACAATGAATTCGCATCGACCCTTTTGAAATGATTTGATTCGACAAAAATCAAGTTTGTTCCAAGAAATGAAAACAGAGAGGCTGATGCTTTAGCTAATCTGGCAACTGTTTTTAGCTAAATCGGAGGAAGATTTTACCCATCCAATATCAATTGTTCAAAGATGGGTAATTCCACCATTGAAGCTTGAACAAATAGAGGAAAACAATAATGTTGAGGCTGTTAATGAAGACAAAAAAGACTGGAGACAGCCGATCATTGATTATCTTCAGCATCAAAGGCTACCAAATAATCCTCACTGCAAAACCGAGAAAAGAAGACGTGCACCTCGTTTCATCTTTTACAAAGATACACTCTATCGGCGATCATTTGATGGAGTTTTCCTTCGATGCCTAAGCAATGAAGAATCGATGCATGCCTTAGAAGAAGCTCATTCTGGGATATGTGGTGCACATCAATCTGGTCCAAAGCTCCATTTTTGAATAAAAAGAATGGGGTACTATTGGCCGACTATGGTCCAAGATTCCATAGAATATGAAATGTGAAGTCTGCCAAGTCCATGCGAATTTCATTCATCAGTCTCCTAAGCCATTACATCCGACAGTAGGTTCTTGGCCATTCGATGCATAGGGCCTTGATATGGTTGGGCCTATAAGTCCCAAATCCTCAGCCGGACACTCTTACATTCTAGCTGCAACTGACTACTTCTCCAAGTGGGCAGATCGGAAGAGCACGTACCACTGAAAGAAGTGAAGAAAGAAAATCTGGCTGACTTCATCTGCACTCAAATCATTTACCGGTATGGTATTCCTCGACATATCATTACCAATAATGGGAATCCCTTCTGCAATAGCCATATAAACAACTTATGTGCTAAGTTCGGGTTTAGACAATACAACTCATCTATGTATAATGCAGCAGCTAATGGATTAGCAGAAGCTTTCAACAAAACCTTGTGCAACCTACTGAAAAAGGTTGTATCATAATCCAAGAGGGGCTGGCATGAAAGAATCGGAGAAGCATTGTGAGCTTACCGTACAACTTATCGAATTCCAACACAAGCCATGCCATACGCTCTTGTATATGGAGTTGAAGCTGTACTCCCTTTGGAGTGTCAAATCCCGTCATTGAGACTCGCTATCCAAGAAGGGCTAACAACAGATGAAAATGCCCAGCTTCGCCTGCAAGAGTTGGAAGCACTGGATGAAAAGAGGCTCGAAGCTCAAATGTAACTGGAATGCTACCAAGCTAGAATGGCCAAGTCATTCAATAAGAAAGTGCGACCCAGGTCATTTCAAGTTGGAGATCTGGTGCTTTGTGTAAGAAGACCAATCATCGTCACCAAGAAAGCCGGGGGCAAGTTCCAACCAAAATGGGATGGTCTCTATGTAGTGACTCAAGCATTCACCAATGGAGCATACAAGATCGTGGACAAAGACGGATTGTGGGTTGACCCAATCAATGGGAAATTCTTGAAGCTGGATATGCCTTTGACTTTCCCTTGAAGTGGATCCTAAAGAGAAAAGGTAGAAGATCAAGAAATTTCCAAAATAAAAAAAGGGAGAAATGATAAACAAAAAATTTTACCTGATCTCGGGCAATTTCATTGTCCTCAACCATTGCTATGGATACATCTTTGAGGTAGGATGAGATCTCTTTAAGTTTCTTTCCACCTCTGCTGGCAGTAACACAAGATCTCTTTTTTGTGGAAGTTCTTGAGAGGTCGCAATCAAATGTTCCAGCATTGGCATTTTACCTTTGCTTGATGCAGCCAAGTCAAAATCAAAACCTTCACTTGATGCTAAAATTTGAACTGAAATGCTCTGGAAGCTTGGCAAGACTTTAGCTTTCCACCAATCCATGTACTCTGCATCAACATGGAGTTGTGTATCTCTTTCATACATCGGTATATGGAGTAAAGAACTGCTCTTCATTCGGGGTTAACAATAACCAAACCCGGTACAAGTTGATGGCATTGCTTGAAATATCCATGCTGATTGGAGATCCCAAAAGTCTTTGTCTAAAACCTTGCTGTCTTGAAAACCTGTGAGGACTGTAAGCTTCTAAAATGTAGGTAGATCCTCTACGGTATGAAAGGAACCCAGGTCAAATGCTTGTCATAAATGCTGCATCCCTAAATTTTAAACTATCATCCTTGTGCGTGCCATAAGAAGGAGGCAGGTCAATTGGACTCCAGCAAAAATCTTTTGAATTCATTGGTCCATGAATGATACTCCTACAATCGGCTATCCCAAGTTCCCAAGGCAAGACAGCATTCAACGTCTCTGCAAAGTTCCGGATAGACGGGAGGTTTGTGCTGTTACTGATTAAATCATAAATTCCATGTACGAAGTACTTTGCAATCCAAGCATAAAGAAAATGTCTTGGAAATGAGTAAGGAATCTAGCCAAGCTCCGAACCAGGTGGACAGTCTGAAATCTGTGTAAGTCCTCTGTAGATGCTAGCCGAAATGGGAGGAACAAGGCTGTAATTGACTCCGGTAGCCATTCTAGAAGTTGCTTTGAAAGTTCCTACTCTAATATAATCTTCTCCGAAAGGTAGAATAAAGCGACAAATCCAAAGGGATAAGTAAGCAGCAATTTCACACCCATCCTCTTCTTAAGCAAATAAAGCAAAAGGTAAGTCATCCCAATGACTCGAATCTCTACGAAGAATATTCTTTAGCTTGTCAATCGAAGGGGGTCTCACAATCTTCCTCACTGGTTTTTGCTTAATATTTGGCCGGGAGTTCATCACTTCTTTATAAGCCTTCAACTTGCGAGGATCTCTAGCAAAGTTCTTTTGGCGAAACCAGAAATTAATCCAATCTTCATAGCTAATGCGATCAAATCCTTTATCGTGTACAAACTTGGAGAAGACACCAAACAAATGTGCGCAAGATTTTGGAAATAGATTCGTCAAATCTGTAGAGTTGGGCACAACTTCCTTATAGTAGTATCCCAAAATAGAAAGGCCAGTGATGTCTCAGATGTCCCAAAGAGAAATACCCAGTTCACCGCAACTAGTCACAAATGTATTAGTTGTTGAACACCAAGCCTCACATAGGGCGATGAAAGCAGAATCAGGACCATCGTAATCTAGAGTAGCGGCTCCAACTGCATAAGGTAAATCCCGCTTTTTATTTTGTTGAAGAAGTTTCTGAACCCAGAGAGACCATTCCCAAAATTTTGCCAAATAAGGGATGTCTTCACGTCCAAATAGGTCTTCACCCCAATGAGTTTCCCTATTGCCAATTCTGTCTAGAACCACTGCTCTGGGGATAAATTCCGTACTTTGGGAATGATGATGAGGAAGGCATAAATATGGATGTTGGTGTAAATCTTCATGATGTGCACTAAGAGCAGTCATGTGCAATTTGGGCAAGCGATTTTGAGCAATGGAAGGTGAAGGATGTGTCATTGCGTCATCAATGCAAAGTCTAAGTCCATCACGCAGCTCAGATCCTCCAAAGCAAAGGTAAGCTTTGCCCTCAATTTCAAATTCTGAAATTCCATACAAGTCCAAGTCTTGATTCTTCTTAGGATTCTTTTTAAGAGTTGATTTTGCTATTCTTGCAAATAAAATAAAACAAGAGGAAGGAAATCAATAACAATTCGTAAAGGAAAATTATAAAACAACACAAAATAAATTTAAACATGGGGCACTGAATGTGAAAACTTAATTAAACTTAAAAAAAAATTTCAAAAAAAAATCGGAACATAAGCAAAAAAAGAAACAAACAAAGAAAAAATTTTTTAAAAAAAAAAGGACAAAACAAAACGGAATAAAAAAAGAGCGGAAAGTCAGAAAGCAAAAAAATAAAAATAAAAAAAATTCATGGAAACGAGGAAATCAAAACAAAAAATTCAAAAAACAAACAAAAAATTTCAAAAGGGGTGCACGTTAAAAAAAAAGTATTAAAATCAACCATAAAAAAAAGGTGTAAAACTTTTGCACTCGAAAATTTTCCAAAGTCAAAACTTTAATCGTCTACGTCAGGATATCGGACAAAAGTTTGATTTTGCCCTTAACACGAGACACGTTAGATAAAAGCCAAAGACTTCAAATCCTTAACGAAAGATGTATTGATCTGGAACCTCAGTCCTTAACAGCAGATGTATTGGACATAAAAAGTCCTCAACATAGGATATGTTTGACGTCAAACGGTTTTTAGCCTTTAACATCAGAGGTGTACGGATTTTGAAAATTTTAAAAGACCCGTCCTTAACATATATGTGCTGCGCGTGAAAACGCTCTCCAAGCATAAAATATATTGGACGTTAAACCAACCCCTACTCTTGACATAAGATGTATTGGATCGAATGTTTTTACCTTGACCCTTAACATAATGCATCGCAAAGTGTTGATTTTTGGTCTTCAAGTATATAAAAAATTTGAAACCTCCAAATTAAATAAAAAACAAAAATGAAAGAGAAGAATTAGGGAATCGGTTCCGTGATTTGAATTCTTCAAGCAAAGATCGGCGTGCTTTGAAATAGAATTCTCCCGTTGCACATGCCATCAAAATTCAAAGGAAAAAAAACCACCATAAACCACATGCAAGATTCAATCTTTTGCCAAATATTATACTAATTGCTTGAACTGTGGCTCCATCTTTTAGTTACTGTGGACTTCACTGCCGTAAGGAAGAAAATTGGTGCATGAATTAAAGCCTTTGGCATGGCTTTTATAGATCTTTCTTTAGGGTTCCCGTGCATGAAAAAAAAGGGGTATGTCTTGGAAAACAAGAAAAGAAGATTGCGGAAGGTCTTGTAACAAAAGAAAATTTGTGGAATGTCCTGAACAAAAAAGTGCGTAGCGGAAAACCAAAAAAAAGAAGAAGAAAGAGAAACCTAAGTTGCCTTATTTGGTTTTTATAGTTTCTTCTCTTTTAAATTATTTTCCCTCATGATTAATACGCTTAAATTCTAAATTCATTTTTTTTGTCATATGTGTCCCGTTCAAACAAAATTTTTCTAAATTAAAGTTTTCAAGATTTATCTATTTATTCAATTTCATAATAAATTGGTAAATCTTGAGGGGACATTTGTAGACATTAAAATTTTCATGGGTTTATTTTATGAAATTGGGCCGATGTCAAATGAATTAGCCCACTTGAACATTTTAAACTCATAAGTCTTTTTTAAATTAAAAAGCCCATTAATCGATAGGAGGCGCGTCTTACGTCCAAAGTCTGGCCCACGGACCATCCTACATTTTCTTGAAACAGATCGGAAGAGCGCTAGGTTTTCTATATAAATAGAGGTCTTCGGTTCAATGAAAATCACAAGTGACAGGTGCACAAAAACCCTAAAGACTGGGAGACGCCAAAACTCTCCCAAAATTAAATTAAAGCTGTCGGAGCACAAAACCTCTGCAGCCGAAGCTGGACGATCAAAATCTTCCACAAATCAAGTACAAGTCAAATTCAAGTCCAGAAATGCAAATTCTTCGAAGATTCAACAAGTTCGAGTCTTCAACAAATCCAGCCCAAATTCTGAAGATCAGGATTCAAGCCACGCGGCCCCTGCTTCAACAGTTCAATCGTTAATCAGAGAATTCAAAAGAGAGTTTTTCATTTATTTGTAAAATCTCTCAAAATTGAATTTGTAACGATTTGCTGTGTTGAATAATACAAATAATTGTTCTACAGGAATATAATAACGATCACTTTGATGCCATGTATAAAGAGAAATTGAAAGAAAATATTTTTGTAAAAAAATTTATCCTCTGTATATATTTACAAAGGTATGATAGCCCTTCTATAGGGATATAGTAAGAGAAACTCTAATTACACAAGTGCAACCAAACCTAGCTATACAGGAAACCGGATTACATAATTACATAATTACACCATAAATAACAATTTATAATGATTAACAAAATTAATGAGCAAGGATAAAATAGTAGTGAAAATGTGAAATTGGATGTGAGAATATAGACATGACATGAGAAACGATGAAGAGAATGTTGGCGAAAATTGTGAAAAGTGAGAAAAGTGATTAAAAATAGAAAAATGAAAGAAAAATTAAAAATAAAAAATAAAAAGTATGGAGCCACTTTAAGTTTTGTGCCTCTCTCTCTCTCTCTCTCTCTCTCTCTCTCTCAACAGTGTGTCCAAAATGTGCATCGGAGATACTCTTAAGTAAATATGAATTAATTGTAATGAAATACTATGAAATAAAAAGTAGCCCGATTTATATGTACATTTGTGCGTAAAAATAGTGACAACAATCTCTAAAAAGTTCCTCTCATGAATTAATCTTGATTTATCTAAGTTAAACTAAAAATTAATTCTCATATTTTGTATCAACATTGGTGGTAGCTGCAATGACATTACGACAATAGCAAAAGTAGGAAGACTAATTGTAGTAGCAATAGTAACAACAAAAATAAATAAATAATTTTATTAATCTAACATTTTGTTTAATACCACTTTATTCTGATATATTATCACATATCATACAAGAAATTAATTTATAGTATATTATTATAATCCAGTCTCTCTATCTCTCTCTCTCTCTCAAGAAATATTATTATCATGTCTTAATCTATCTTTAGGGAGTTAATCTATCTTTATTTTCTTCATAAAGACGCCATGAATAAAAAATGTCAAACCAAGTGGAAAGTGATTATGTTTGCAAAAAAGTCGAAAGTGATTATCCCTTAATTTGAATGTTTTTAACGGCTTTTCTACTTTGTTCCACTATAATTCATTATCTTTCTTCTCTTTTTTCTATTCTTTTTTTTCTTTTCCAACAAAATTATATTCAAACTACAAATTCAAAAAACGTACAAGCTGGTACTTAAAAAATAATAATAATAACCACGTGTCCTTTATATTGCCCCGTGTAACTTGCCTATTTAATTATTTTATTTGGCCATAAAGGTTGACAAAACTGCTGACAAAAGAGTTATGAATTTACCTAATTATCCCTATAGATACTTTCTTTTTGTGTTGGTGTGTAAGGATGATAAAGTAATTTAAAACCGTTTTTGTTAATATTTTGTTTTCTTGTTTGTACATATAGTGTGATTCTGCTTATTTCTACATTTCAAGAGATTTGTATAATAATATGTCAACTTGATGGCAGGACATGGGACTCTAGAGTACTAAGTGTTAATCAGTTTTCTTTCTCCAAAAAATCTGGTCAATGCTTCCTCATTAAAAAATGTATAAAAGTGAAAAAAAGTGAAGCATATCATCTTGTCTCCCCCCGAATATAAGTGAATCATAGGTCTACAAGGTTTTAGATATATATATATATATATATAGGCCATTAAGCCCACATTATGGGGTAGTGGAACTTTTCTTTTAAAAGGTAAAAGAAAACTTTTAAGCTTTATAGATGATATTTTAGAATGATTACATTATGATTGTGTTTGTTGTAGTTTATTGATCTAAGGGCTCTACAAATCTTTCACGAGTTTAATTTCTCTATGATATTTTTTGCGCAAGAAATAGCAAATATATTTTACAAGACCATAAGCTGTGCACTAAATTATAAAATAAAAATTTCTGAATCACCTAAATTAATTTAAATTAAATATACAAATACTAACCAGTTAATATAAAAAGACTTAGATTATCTATCTCTTTTCAATTTTTTTTGGGGGGGGGGTTTGGGGAGTAAACAGCTGAATTTTCATTATCAATATGGGAAACATCCAAGGCGAATATATTCTGGGGGGACATGATTTAAATAACATGGACTCTAAAAATCCCTAGCCCAACGTGCTAGAGTATGTGCCACGACATTGGCTCGACGATTAATATGTTGTACTTGGAAATTGATAGATCCTTACAATCATGAGTAAATTCCAAACTCGGAGTTGTCCTCTGCCTTGTTCAATGCCTCAACCACGATCTTGGAGTCGAGCTCAATAATGAGGTTAGAAAGTCCCATAGACTGCAGCCATGCCAAGCCGATACGGAGACCCATCCTTTCAGCCTCTTTTAAAAAGTTCAATGTTGATATTTCAGTAATATGGAACCTAAGGTTCTATAGCTCCTAAGACGTACTGTTTACACGTCCATAAATCTAACATGATCATTTTGTAACTTGTGAAGTAATTGGCAAAATCATTCCCTAAGAGCATTTGCAAATGTGAATTCCACATTTGATCTGGAAGAGAGACTGACACAAAAATGTCACGGGTAATTTTCTTTCCATGCCCCCATATTTTCAACTTTGTCACAATTTCGTCTCCACTTTTTATTTTTCCCCTCTTTTGTCTTCCTTCTTTCATTAATTCACTCATTACGTTATTTCCATCTATTTTGCCATTAATTAATCGTTAAAGGCACCCAAAATGAAGGGCGAATTAAGAATAAAATTTTAGAAAAACCATTCTATCTTCCTTCTCTTGCCCCTCGTGACTCCATAATATTAGAGCGAAAACTGACAATTGAAGGAACCTAAAAACTCAATGCAAAAGGGCTACAATCGTTGTGCGAAAATGCATATTCTATTTAGTAAAGAAAGAGTTGTTGAACTTGTGAATGGTAAAAATATTGGTTGGTGTCAATAAGTTTCCTCCTAGCTACTAATTGCTTGTTATATACAAAATTTGATGGTACATGGTTGAACAATTTTGCATACGTGTGGATATGAATGTAAACTTATGTCAGGTTGATTTAATTTATTCTTTGTTATATTCAATTAATGTTTTCACTATAATTCACAATTATTGCCGTGAATTCCTTTTACTCGTTGTGGTTTAATCAATTTTTTCTTAGAATTGAGACATTGACACAAAGATAACTTTGCTTTTCAAAATTATGCCCTAATCTTATGCTTGTCTGCATGGGCAATTTTCACTTAAGACGGTATTATACATTTGTACATGCCAATTATACATAGAAGAAACTGTAGTGCATCAAGGATGAATTAATGAGATTTTTTAAAAGTTTATTCCCATTTTGCTCTTCACTTTAGTGTGTTTAACGGTTAGTTAATGAGGAAATAGACAGGAAGGATGTAACGGGTGAATAAATGAAAGAATAGGGAATAAGAAGGCGAAAAATAAAGAATGGGGATGAAACTATATGAAAGTCGAAAGTATGAGGACGTACAGTGAAAAGTACCCTAAAATTATTCCCTAAATGTTGTTTTGCCTTGTAAATTAATTCTAAACATTTTATTTCTGTTAATTATTCAAACGCTGCAATTTCTATTTTAATTCCTAGTCTTGAATGCATGTTTTATATATGTCTCTATCCAAACACACACACGCACACGGAGGGGGGGAGCTAGACCTAGCTTTAGCTCGGTCTAGTCCAACATCCTCTTTTTTTTTTTTTTAATTTTTCTTAATTTTTTTGGATAAGAAATATAGGTACAATGGAAAAGGAAAGTTGCAAACTATGCAAAGATGAGGACAGCGTCGGCCGGAAGGAAGTTAGTAGGGGTCATGGGATTTTGTGCCTTTTATGGAAAAAAGACGGCACATTATTATGTAATTCAATTACTATTATTATTTTTTAATTTCTAATTGATTCTGCTTCACTCGCTAGTTTTGTCAAATAATGTATCAATTTGCAACTCTATATGTGCAAATTCTTTTGTTCTTTACTATATAACTTTTAAAGAAGTCAAGATGATTAAAAGATACTTTCAATTTCTTGTTTTAATCTCTTGTTTGTATGAGAATAAAGAAGATGTACAAATCTTATTTTGCAGTTAGTTGAAGTAGAAGTATATAGTAATGAAAATTTTCACGTGCTTATGTTTCTAATAACTTACGGTAGTAGAACTCATTGTTTTTTTTTTCTGCTGTCTAGTTTTTTCGGTTTTCTATATCTTGCATTTTATGTTAGAATTTATCTCATTGCAATAATCGTGCATATTTAATTTTGTATTTTATATAACGAAGTTGGTAAATTCCAATCCCAACAATTTATAGTAGATAAAAAAATTTCAGGGCCCAAGGGAAAGGCTCCGCCCCTTCCAACCATGTCCCATGTTGCACTAACTTTCGTCACGAGATTCACCTAGGTCTTATTCCAATTTCTAGCTTCGTCCCGATGCGTGCATGACACACACGTAATGAAAGGAATTTCATTAATCATTTCAATCTTTTCTCCAATATATTTTTGAGTAGTTATATTATGATCACTACAATTACTAAACACACCATACATGCGTTACACTAAAGCTTTTAAATTTACAATTATACTTTTGTACATAATCTTTCGATCACTTTTTTCATTAGCAATTTTAATTAGTTAATACATTGTATATCTTTGACAACAATTTTCTTTCAAAATTTACAATTGGTTAGTACATTTTAAGATGGTGCAAAATTTGATTTGCTCATCGAATTTTTTATAAGAAAAAGATAGCTTAAACCAATTATCTAACAAATATTGCTTTATTTAAAAGTAGGTTAATATCATTTTTGAGAATGTTAATATAATTTTTGAGAACGGATCATCAATACTAACATAAATGAAAAATGGATGACAAAAATTAAAAATATGATATAGAAATCTTTGGAATGAAGTTTTAACAATGACTATATTAATGACCAATATTTCAATTAAAAAATATTGTACATATAAATATAAAAGTGGTGTGAATAAAAGTAGCTTATATTTTCCTATTGAGTGGTTTTTATTCCGATTCGTTAGTTTGTGGGCCAGCTATGAAAAGTTGGTCAAGATATGGTAGATAACCCATTATCATACACTAGAAGACAGGAAAACACATTCTATGTCGCAGTGTGAGTTATATAAAAATCACAATAAGACTTGGATGCGTTCAACAATATCTTTAAAGTGGTGATTTTGTTGCCGCGTTCACAAGAAAAGTTGCCTAGATTGTTATATTTAGGTAAGAAAGTTAAATGAAAATTCACAATGGTATGATATCTTATCTTATCTTTTAAGTAATTAAGTTGTTATTCTAGACCCTTAAATGATTTTGTAGAATAATAGCAACACTATTTATTTTGAAAATAATTGTTGTTGTTGTTATTACTAGATTTTTCATCTATGCGTTACACGGGAATAATATAATAGAGTTTAAACAATAAAACTTGATGACGAACAATTCAAATACTTAATCTGTATCAAAAATTTATTTTCTAAGAAACAAATAAAAAAAAGTAAATAATGACATTCCAAAAGATTAAAATGAATAATGAAGTTAGATAGAATACTCATCTAAACTGATAGTCTTTAGGAATAAATAGTAGAATTAACATTTACATTCATCATTATTGACCTTAAATTTGTACATTCTCCAAAAGACTAAACACCTGACAAAAAAAAGGGCAAAATAACTAAAAAGAATAAACAAATGAAATAGGTAGATAATCATAAACAAACAAAAAATAAATGAAATATAAAACATGTAATGTCACCAAAAAAAAAAAAATAATAAAGGGCGATCATGGGTGACAACGTTACACATGGAACAACTAGATTTTGAAAACTAACCAAGTTAGTCCATCATGAAAAATCATTCTCAGTACCATCACCCCACCCCAACAATGCAAGTTGGTTCACCAGTGTTGAGGCAAAAATCTCATATCCCGTAACTACCATATAGCATTAACATGAAAAGTATAATAGTTCTCATTAAGGTAGAGAAGCACAGTTATGTTCACCCGCCAAGCTAGAAGAAATTGAATATTAAAGAAATAGCAATCACAATTCACACATGCACATAACTAAATGTCCACTCTTCTAAAAAAATTTATGTTATACTTCAGTAAAAGTTTGAAACCAAAAACTATTTAAAGGGAAAATAGATTAGAAGTGTGAGTAAACACTTGACCCACTGAAGTTGCACCATGCCGTTTTGAAAGTTTGCCCCCATCAGGGAAAAAATCGATGAAACATACAGAGTGAAGCATTTGGAATCTCTGAGCCTGCTTTGGAGTAACAAATATACATCTCTATTAGCTTATCCACTTTGCCAAACGAAATTACTTGCAAAATTCAAATGCATAACTTAACTCGAGATGGCGATATTCCAACATAAGAAAATCCAATAAAAGCAAGATTATTTTATATATCAAAGATTGCGTCCGAGTATTTGGCAAATAAATACTCAAATGTACTTCTCCAATACGAAGTGCAAATATAAGTTAATTAACATACTATAAAAATCAATATAAATAAAAGAAGAGATAGTCATAGTTGCATCATCATTAGTTTTATCTTTTCCCATTACTTCTCATCATCTCCAAATCTCCATACAGAACTTGTATAATATTCAACATCTAGAAATCTGCAACTTAAAAAATGTATAAAAAATATAAGAAGGTATTCTATTACTTGTCATAATATTCAAAAAATGTATAACAAATACACAGAACCTACATGTCAACATCCAGATATTTGCAACTTAAGTTTCATAAGCATTCAACCAAAGGCTAAATAATACCCTGTGGTGTGTATATAATCAAAGTTGAAAGTTCAATTTCACATTTGAGGTGCTCAGTTTGGTTGAGGATTTTGAAAATCAAGATTTAGGGGATTGTAAGAAATGATATTTCGTGATTCTTGAAATGAAAAATTATGGAAGTAATAATTGGAACCAAGAATGGACGCGAATTCTTGCTAAATCCTTAATTAGGGTTGAGGATTGAACCAAATATTCTTGCTAAACCAAGAATAAATATATTAAGAATCAATATAATAAACTGAAAAGGTGCCAATAGTAATAAAATTTTAGTAACGGAACCAATTCCATTACTATTAGCAACAGAATAGTAACGTGTTAGTAACGAATAGTAATGTGTTAGTAACAGAGCGCGCATAGTCATGGAATTAGTAATAGAATCATTTCTATTGCTACTTTTTCTTTATCAATCTGTTACTGAATAGTAACGGAGACAATTTGCTACTATTAGCAACATAATAGTAATGGAATCGTTTATGTTACTACTTTTTCGTTACCAATCCGTTACAGAATAGTAACGTGTTAGTAACAGAGCGCGCATAGCCACAGAATTAGTAATGGAATCATTTATGTTGCTACTTTTTCATTACCAATCTGTTACTAAATGTAGCGAAAACAATTTGTTGCTATAAGCAACGGATTACGAACAACTTAGTAACGAATATTCTTTTTCATATTTCTTTAAATATATATTTAAAGATACCAACGGAATCAGCAATGGAACTAGGTCAGTTGATAATAATTCATTTCTAATCGGTTGCTATTTGTAACGATTATTAACCGTTGCTATTCGTAGTAGACATGTCTATTACTAATTTCTTCATAATTGTTTCACTTAAAATTTTCAAAAAAATTCTACTTTTGTTAAAAAATTTTCCTCCTAAAGTAGCATGTATAGATGAGCACCACATGGATTCGAAATCGGGAAGTTTTTGAGGGGACCATACAGTTGTCTTTATATAAATCTATGCACTAAAATATATGATATATATGAAATAATATAAAATGAAAGTTTAATTAATAAAAAAGCCCTAACGTTTGAAAAGGAAAAATCGATATTTTTAAATTGGTAAAATTACTAGAACATAGTTTATATAAATTATGGGGCAACATGTTAACAAAGAGATACAGTAGCGTGGTGATTGAGACTTTACTCCCCAACTGCCAAAACTGGAGTTTGATTCCTCACAGGAGCATAAGGGGAAATTAATTTTCACGGGTTAGGTTGACGGGTCTAGTTGTTCCATCGTGGGTCGAGTCAGGTTAAACAAAAATATTTTTATTTTTTTTAATTATAGTCCATGATTAGTAACGAAATTAGCAACAAAAGTTTATCGCTAATGTAGCGACCGGATTTTCATAGGATTTGCGTCTCTCGTCGAGTCATTTTAAAGAAGAACGTAAATTTTCACAATTGAACCTTATTTTTTTCTAAATCTTTAAATTCGAGCCAATTAATTGATTAAGTCTATTATCCAAGAAATTCGGCCCAAATTTGTATTTTCATGTCTAAGCCCAAATCGACTCATCCATCAGTCAATCCCAATTGCAAATTTCCTCGAACACCCCTTCTGCCTTACTTGCAACCGCGAGTTCAGCCTTCAACTCCGTGTGCCTGAACGAGCCCACATCACCACGACCTCTCCTCACTGCCTCGACCAACGCCATCGAACCTTCAGCTTCAAACCTCTCAGCCAAGACTCGAACCTCCCTCTCGCGCAAGCCTCGAGCCCAACCGCAAACCCGCCACTCTCTTTCCTCCGTGCGAGCCTTCACCATCCACCGAACCCTCCATCTTCTTGAACCGAGCCACCACAAACCCAAGCCCTCGAATGTAGACCCCTATCTCACTCTGATTCTCGACCCCAAACCGAACCTCCACCCTCCGTGAACTTTCTGCCCCTCGAACCCGAGCCTCGGTTGGGCCCTTTCTCTAACCGTGACCCACCTAACCCGTGACTCCCACTCTCCGCCGCACGAGCCTTCGCCAACCCTTGAACCCAATACCATCCGCGCGCCACACCCGAACCCCATCAAACCCTAAGCCTCACACCAATACCTCCCCTCGCCTTCGCCCTCTAGCGTCTCACTCTCTGCCTCAGAACATTTGGGCAGAGGGATTGAGAGTTAGGGATTTAGATGGCTAAATCTGATTGTTTTGCGTCTCAGGTCCCCACGTTTAAATCCGTGTCGTTTTAGTCCCTATATTCTGTTTGATATCTCAGTTGGTCCCAAATCTTGTATTACAGTCGAGTTCAGTCCCTCCATTTTTAAAAGAGTCTAAGTTGGACTAAAATCTTCCAGCTAAGTCGATTTTAATCCCTCAATTTTTGAAATACTCAATTTCAGTCCCTAAAGTCCCAGATTCATCCATCCTAATTCCTCCACTTTTAAAATACTCTATCCCAGACCTAATGTTTTACAAAACTATGTTTTAGCCCAAAACTTCTATAAGTTCACATTTAAATCTATACTTTTTGATAGGTAGATTCCTTACTAAAATTGTTTTAAAGGTTATATGCGCACTTTTTATGAAAATTTTGATGCAACTACATGTTACTTGTTTATGCATGTTCCGATCTTGATTATGGCAAGATATGAAAGTATGCGAATAATTAGCTCACCTTAATCGGGAGCCCACAGACTTAGCTCACCTTAATCGGGAGTCCACAGACTTAGCTCGTTATTTGACGGGCCCACGGACATAGATAACTTGCTTGTATTAAGACAAGCCCACAGACATAAATTTCATGGGTACAATGTGTTAAATAGCATAATATGTGTTGCAATGTTTTAAAAATCTGTGCGTAGGGAATCTACTGAGTGTTTCTTAAAGCACTCACCCCTTTATTTCAACCATTTCAGGGTCTAGAGCTGGTAGCGACACGACTGAGGATGGCAATTGAACGGGAAAAAAAAAGAATAAGCATTTATTCGATATCGCCTCTATTTATTTTCATCTAAAGTATATCCAAATAGTGCTGCTATTTTAAATAGTTGACAACGGTTTTGTTTAAGTGTTGATTATTGACAATGGCTACATTAGAAGCTATTTACAAAATATTCTTATGTTATTACAAAAAAAAAAAAAAAAATATCAACACATATTTATATTGCCCTCAAAGTTCCGCAATTAGCAATAACAAGTTTAGTAGTGTCTTGAGTGCTTAGAATTCGGGGCGTTACAACTAATTAGTAACTCTTTTATCCATTGGTAATTTAAAAAGGGCCTAACATGTTGCTAATTAGTATCTGAAAGTTTTACATTACTAATTAGTAACGGCATTTATATTTCGTTTCTAAAATTGCCACCATCAAATTAGTAAGAGATTTTGTAGCAGTATATTTCCGTTACTGATAATAGTTAGCAACGAAATTGACCCTGTTAGTAAAGGAAATTTCCGTTACTGATAGCTTCTTTTCTAGTAGTTTATAGGATAGATCATTATACAATGGACACCTGAGATAATGACCACTGAGTATATGCATTAAACTAAATTCAGTAAACAATATAGTATAGTATAGTATTGCTACTCTTAGGATCATTTGATAATCAGACGATGTTCAGAGGTTTCAGTTTGTAGTAATCTTACATATTTTTAGTGGAATTCCATTACTGTAGAGCATCTCGATCAATAATGGCTCAAGATATCCCCGCATTATATTCATCTATAAGCACCTATGCACTCAAACCCAGATTCAAATTATACAATTTACACAGTCCACTGTTCTAAAATGAGCAGAGAAAAAATGGAATAATAGTACGATTTACCTATGCTTCTATGCACGCAGACCCGGTTCCAAGAAATGGTATTATTATTTCAAATCTATAATTGCCATACAATAACAAAAATAGCTAGATATTGATAAGTGATAATTTAGGATAAGAAGATTAGTAGTTAATGAACTACAATAGCTAGAGGCCCTGGTAAGACTACCAGAAGTATAATATTCTTTGGTGTTATGTGGTAGAGTTGATTACTTTAAATGTTTAATTTAGTATTTCAATTATTTATTTTGTTTAGATTGACCCTTGTATATATAAAGACATGCATGTCATTTAATTGTTATGCAATTCAATCTAGGATTTCTTCTTTCTCTCTTCTTTCTCTTTTCTTTGATTCTTATTGTAGATTGGTACAACTGTATTCTTGTGGTTTGGATCAATTGTTGATGTATTAGGTTGTTCACATGGTATCAAGCATTAAAAGGAAAAAAAATTGGAATCAATACGCATAAAAGAAGTATGGCTGGATCTGTTCTGCACGATTAGAAGCAATTCTGGCGACTTTTTCGCTGGAAAAGTTACACCGCTCGACTCCAAAAAATCTGGGTTTTCGACAGGTTCAGAGCGTGGCAGTTAACGCGCGGTCAGAGGTGGAGCATGAGACGCGCGTGTGACGGGACTTCAGCTATCGGCGGCGCACGTACAGGCACTTGGGGCATTTTCTAGCAACCAGAATTTTTGTAGTGTGCTCGGAATACGATTATCTATTTTGTGGTTGTCTTTGTTTGGTCGGTTTAGTGGTCACAATTTGATTGTCTATACTGTGGTTGTTTCCGTTTCGCATTTCTATACTTGGTCCACCACCTTTACCTAATCCCAAGTTTGCTGATTTTAATAAGCAGTTTTAGAATTTCTTAGCCTCTCAGCCATGTGTTATGTCTGCGTCCACTTATATAGATTTGTCACCTCATACTACACTAGATAACCTTTCTACTTAGATCTTTAACTTAGATGCCTCTAGACATATGTCATCTAATTCTACTTTGTTTACTTCTTTATCCTCTTCTCAAACCTCTACTTCTATTATGACTGCTGATGGCACCCCGTTGCCTTTCGCAGGTGTTGGTTCTACACATACTTCAAAATTTTCTCTTTCAGATGCTCTATGTGCTCATAATCTTGCCTTAAATCTTGTTTCTATTGGACAATTGTGTGACTTTGGATGTCTAGTTTAGTTTTCTTCTACTGCCTACCATGTTTACGATTTATAGTCTCAAGAGTTGATTGGGATATGCCATAGACAAAGAAGAGGGTTAAATATCTTGGATAATCTAAGTCCAGTGCGTGTTGCTGCTTCTAGTGTTGATTGATCTTCCTTTCAGTTGAATTCTTCCTCATCTAGTTTTTATTTGTGGCATTCTCACCTGGGACATGTGTCTGCTAGTCGTTTGAAGTTTTTACTTTCCAAAGGTCATTTGGGAAATATGAAAACTCATGACATATCTCATTAGAGTGGTTGCAAACTTGCTAAATTTTCTGCTTTACCGTTCACTCGTAGTTTGTCCCGTTCTATTGCACCCTTTGATCTTGTTCACTCGGATGTGTGGGGTCCTGCCCCGGTTAAAACTAAAGAAGGGTCTCAATATTATGTCTCTTTTATTGATGATTACAGTCGTTATTGTTGGGTTTACCTTATGAAGAAACGTTCTGATTTTCTTTCCATTTATCGTTTGTTTGGAGCTCTTATCAAAACTCAATATAATGTTGTGATTAAGTGCTTCATATGTGATATGGGTGGGGAATATACATCTACCAATTTTTCTAAATTGCTTGCTTCATATGGTACTATTCACCAATCTTCTTGTACAGACACCCTACAACAAAATGGTGTTGCTGAATGCAAATATAGATATATAGTTGAAACAACCCGTTCTCTTCTTTTATCTGCCAAAGTCCCTAATGATTTCTGGGGTGAGGAAATCCTTACAGCTATGTATTTGATTAATAGGATACCATCTTCCTATACTTCTGGTTTGTCCCCATTTGAATCTTTGTTTGGGTCTACTCCTAATTACTCTATTTTAAAGGTCTTGGGTGTACTTGCTTTGTTCTTCTTCCAACAGTTGAACATGGTAAACTGACATCACTTTCTACTATTTGTGTTTTCTTGGGGTATGGTAAGGGCAGAAAAGGTTATCACTATTATGATCCTGTTAGTCAAAAATTGTATGTTTCTCGACGTGTTGTATTCATTGAACACATTCCCTTTTTCTCTGTTACTGAGAATACTTCTCAAGTTACTAAATAGAATCTCATTCATATTGAACCATTTCCCCACGATATTCCCTCTTCCCTTATTCCTATTATTGTTGAATCTCCATCTACTATAGGCACACACACTGTCTCATGATATCTCTCCTCCTGTGGCTTCTCAAGCACCCTCTAAGACTGAGGATCCCACATCTCCACCACCTCCTCCTCCTCCACTACCACGTCGATATCCTCAACGTATATGTAAGTTAACTCAAGTTCCTAATTTTGATTACTCTAGTTATTCAAAGTTTTTTTGTTGTTTCTTATCATCTATTCATAAATTCAATGAACCTACTTCCCATAAAGATGTTTTTCTAGACACACTTTGACAACACGCTATGAACGATGAACTTTCTGCTTTACAAAAGCCAGACACTTGGGATCTGGTACCTTTACTTCCTGGTAAGCAAGCTATTGGATCACGTTGGGTTTATAAGACTAAGACTAAATTTGATGATTCAGTTGAGCAGTACCTCTATTCGTACACTTATTGTTGTTGCCTCTGTTCATCAGTGGAGTCTTTCTCAGGTGGATGTTAAAAATGCTCTTCCGATCTCTTGAATGGGACCCTTCAAGAAGAAGTTTATATGTCTCCTCCTCCTCGGGTGTCGTGTCTTCTAGGGTACGTGTAAACTCAATAAGGCACTTTATGGGCTCAAGCAGGCTCCTCATGCTTGGTTTGAACGTTTTTCTACTGTTGTTGAGATCGGAAGAGCGTTGTGTCTAGCCACATGATTCTGCCATGTTCTTTCATTGTACTTCTTCTGGTCGTATTCTTCTTTTGTTATATGTTGATAATATGATCATCACTGGTGATGATATTGTAGGAATTGCTGTTTTGAAGTGTGAATTGGTTCGTTGTTTTGAAATGAAGGATTTGGGTCCTTTATCTTACTTCTTGG
>CAVNYN010253361.1:0-20097 GCA_963692815.1 Nyctanthes arbor-tristis
TATCTAAAAGTACTATTTATGCAAAGTCCAGCCAAGTATTACTATTACGTCAATTTAAGCTAATTTCGAGGACTATAAAATGAAATTATCAAATCTTTCTCACTTAAAATAATTACATATTATGCCTAATTATGCTCAAATTCAATTCTTCCTTAAAGTTAAATACAATTATTCTTTCTTAAATATCTACCTTATAAAGTCTTATAATAATATATATCTGACATCGCAAAGTAAATACTGTCAAAATAAACAAATTATCTTTTTTAAATCAATAAATCTTTTGTTTAACCTTCAGAGTAAACTGATGAGGCGATGAGAGTGGCAACTTATGAAAAAACTAATAGTTACAAAGTCCGTCGGTGGTCTTTGACGGAAAAGCCTAACGACAATCGCCGACAGACAACAATTCCCGTCGGTAATCACTGACGAGAAAAGATCTTCTGTCAATGATTTCTGACGTTTTACAAACTCCATCAATAATCACCATTCAGCATCAATAAGGTAAGATAGAAACTTTATTTCGTTAATCACTGAATATTCTTTAATGAGGAATTCAAAATGTCTTAAATGAATGAACATAATTGTGAACTGAAATAAATTGTAACATCTAGTAAAACTTTAACAAGGAATTTAGCAATATGATTAGGGATGTCAACAGCGCGACTCGTCAACATTTGGGCTGGAGCTCAGCTCGGGCTTTTTTGGTCCTGAGCCAAAAAAGCCCTAGCCAAAGCCCGACTCGGCTCGACCGTGAAAATTAGGCTAGGCCCGAGCTTTGGCTTGGGCCTTTTCTAGACCGGCTCGGCTTTTTTTAAATTTTTTCCTATTTTAATTTAATTTTTTCTTTCCTACCTAAGTCCGGCCAGCTCGGCTCGGCTCGGTCCGGCCCGGCCCATAATTATAGGCCGCCCCATTTGGCTGGCCGAGCCACACTGGCCGGCCCGGCTCGAGCTTGCCCCATAATTGGGGGCTCGGCTCATGTTCGGGCCCATCTTAAATGAGCCACAAGCCAGGCCTTTTACAAGCCGGGCCACGGGCCAACTGAGCCGGCCGGTTCTTTATGCATCCCTAAATATGATAGTTATTTTGATAATAATGAGACACATTTCTTGAATTACCTCAATCATAAGAGTACAAGATTAATACTCAGTTGAACGTCCAAAATTAGAATATAACAATGTGGTCACGCCAAGAAGTAGAATGTGGCAATGTGATCGTTGTAAATTGTATTAATTGAAAGGTTACAAGGTTTGTCGTTCGAATGAATGCCAAGACTTTGAATACGGTTATTGACAATGTGAATGTGAATGAGATTGTAACGATGATTGAGTAACAACTTGAGATGCCACAAAATTAAAGATTGTTATTTGACAATGATTGAATAGTCACTTGAATTGGCATCAATGATTGTTACTCGAGTAAGGCCTAGAAACAAGAATGTAGCTATTGAATTGTGTAACTCAAAGTGTAGCCACTTAATTGAAAAACAACATGAAGTTGAAGAATTAAGGTAACATAGAAGAATTAAGGTAACATAGATCAAAGTACAACAACTAAACCATAAGACAACCTAAAGTATAAGGACTTCTCGAGCAATTTGCCACCCTATCGTTCAAGTGTACAATGCCAGATCGTGCCATGTGTCACATTCTAGTTGGCAAAACTCAAGGGTTTATTAAAAACAACTAAATCCAGATATTTTTAACGAATATAAATAAGGGCAAAGGGAGGCAGGTGAGGATTTCCCAACCTCCCAACCGACCCTATCCCTCTCCCTCTCCTTCTCCACGTCCCTATCTCCATATATATGTGAATTGTCCCACCCCTTGATAAGTTCCAAGCTCTTCAAATATATAAAAAGGGGAAAATTCGTTCACAAGAATTAAGGGGAGAAGAACAACCCTTAAAACATATCAAACACTGGGTTTAGCATTTGGAAATGACCCTCCGTCATATATATATAAGAGTACAACTTGAAATAACACTTTGAAAGAGGAAAATGAAGGTCTTGAAGGCATTTATCAACAACTCAAAGATTCTTTGGAAAAATCAAGTTAAAGAGGTGAGTAACTAATACTTTGATTCTCTTTTTTGCATTCTTGAAGTTTTGGTAAGTAAAGCATTGTTTTGATTGAAGTTTCCACGAAATGAACAGGGATTTTAATGCATTGAAAAGAAAGATTGCATTTGAATCGCTAGTTGATGCTCTGCATTTGAATCACTAGTTGATGCTCTACCTATTTTGTATTTGCTTTACTTTGCCCTGTTGGCATACTAGGAGCCATCTAATGATACCGAGATGGACAACGATTAGTGTGGTATTTGTTTTGATTTGTTTGGAATTCCGGTAGGGGTCAACTGGGATTCAAATGTGGATCCACTTAATTGTACATGGCCATGATTGAATTGATATGAATCTTGCGCGCACCACGGGTAGTAGTTTAACTAGTGATAGGGCCCTATTGTGCATTTGAAAGCTTTGTGCATTCGATGGTTTTCTTGAAAATAAATCTTTCAAATGAAAGGTGAATCAAAGGGTTTTGTTACTCACTGAGTACTTCATCCTCCCCCCTCTTCTACCACTTTTTTAGATGATTAAAGATACGATATTTGAAAAGCAAAGCAAGCCATGAATTGGAGCATGCTCGTGAATGGGATTAGAATTTTGCATGTAGTGACAACCTGTCTTTGAAGCAACTATGAAAACAATTATGAATTTAATATCTTTTGTATTAATAAATATGCTCACCTCTGCATAATATATATACCTTATAATATATATATATAAATGATGGTCTTTATAATGATTTGAAGCTTACTTTTCAAGATAAAAGTTTTTAATGATCTAGCTTTGCTTTGTTAATCAATGAACTACACCTATTAATATACTTGTGTCTTCTTTACATTTTATTGAAAAACTGAGTTGAATCTTATTTACTTAAACTCTACAAGATAAATACACTTTGTCTGTTTTGTACGTCCCTTCCGATCTATTTGTATTGAAGCTTCCACTATAGATTTTGTTAATTAATATAAGATATTATTAAATAATTGGAAATTAGCGGGGACGTGACAAGAATGGTATCATAAACTGCGGTTTTCCCTGCTATCTGCTGGCCGTGTCTTGGAGGTATACGTAGGGGTGTTCCTACCCGTTGGTGTATTGGGGTAGGAGTGGGCATTTTTCACCTAAAAACTAACCCGACCGCCATCAACCGATCGAACTGAACTGGAGCCACCGGTTTTTCACTTTTGGCCGGTCGATTCGGTCAGTTTTTGTACCCTAAAAATCCGGTTCGGTTTGACACCGGTTTTTGGTATAAAATCGACAAAAACCGACTCCGAATTGAGCACGACAAAACCGACCATGGAGCCGACCAAAAAACTGATCCGAGCATGACAAAACCGAATTGGGGATGAAAAACCAACCGTGCATACTAGTCTTTTAATCTTTTTGGGTTAAAAAAATAGAAAAGATATAAAACATTAAACTTCAAACAGGCTTAACTTTTGCTTCGCTATGATGTGTGACAGATTTTTGGGCGTTTGAAGTCATTTAGAGGGTCAAATTTTCCTTTTTCTATATTTTTGTCATATTTTTCATATTTTTTTCGCTCGTTTCGGTTTTGAGTTTTGAATTTAGAGTTTGATTTCATATTATTATATTATAATGTATAATTGGATCCCGTTAGTTTACCAATTTGTTGTCTTAAGTATTTTGGCATAATTTTTTTCCACAAACCTTTTAAACGTGGAATTTGTAAATTTCTAAGTTGACAATGAACACCTATATAACACCATTCATTGTCCAAGTCTTGGGGAAATTTGTATTATATTACATGTTAAACAATATCAAAATGTAAAAGATGTCTAGCTATTGGAGACATTTGCTAGATAATGAGTACCGAAAATTGAAATGTTCCTTTGCCAATGATCATTAGTTTTGTTTATTTGGAAAAATAGTGTATCATATAGGTATTCATTGTCAACTTAGAAATTGGTTTTTTTTGGGACATTTCAGGTTTTTTAAAAAAAAGGGTTTAAAACCAAGCCAAACCAAACTGTTCGGTCCGGTTCAGTGGCTAACCACCGGACCAGTTCAGTTCGGTGGAGAATTTTCCCCACCGACCATGGGCGGTTCAATTGTGGTTTTGTTGGAAAACCGAACCGCCCGAACGCCTGCCCCCTCCTAGTTGGAGGTATCCTCATATGACCTACACGCTTCGGACACTACATTAGACAACTCATAGTCCTCATCCAGCACTACCTCTACCTCCTCCTCGACTATCTATACCAGGTCAAACACAGGTACAGGCACATGATCCTTTCTGTGCATCAGCCATTCGTCATAGAAAGTTTAGTAATCTATGTCCACCACATGATATCCCCTCAACTCCTCAAGCAATTGAGAAATCTGTGGGCACCAATCCTCTGGAAATGTAGATTTCAAATGACCAGTAGAGTCTGCATTGTAAGTCTTGAAACCACTGGCAATGGCCTCAGGACGTACCGTGCTATTCCTAATTATATGCTCTGATATAGTAACTCTAGGCTCGGACCTATATGACAAGTACCTATGGAATATCAGACTGGTCCTTGTACTGAACTCTTTTGTCATACTTTTCTTCATGGGTGCCATATCTAAAAGTACCATTTATGCAATGACCAGCCAAGTGTTACTATTACGTTAATTTAGCTAATTTCGAGGACTATAAAATGAAATTATCAAATCTTTCTCACTTAAAATAATAAAATATTATCCCCAATATAATTATGCTCAAACTTGATTCTTCCTTAAAGTCGAGTACAATTATTCTTTCTTAAATATCTATCGTATAAAATCTTACAATAATATATATCTGACATGGCAACATAAATACTGTCAAAATAAACAATTATCTTTTCTCAAATCAATAAATCTTTTGTTTAACCTTCAGAGTCAGCTGATTAAGCGGTGGTAATGGCAACTTATGAAAAAACCTACAGTTACAAAGTCCGTCGATGGTTTTTGATGGAAAAATCAACAACAATCACCGACAGGCAACGATTCCAGTCAGCAATTACCGACGAGAAGAGATCTTCCATCAGTGATTTCTGACGTTTTACAAACTCCATCGGTAATCACCATTCAACATCTATAAGATAAGACAGAAACTTTATTTTGTTAATCACTGAATATCCTTTAATAAGAAGTACAAAATCTCTTAAATGAATGAACATAATTGTGAACTGAAATAAATACTATCATAAACTACGGTTTTCCCTGCTACCAACTGGCCCTGTTCTGGCGGCATACGTAGGGGTGTTCCCGCCCGGCGGTGCATTGGGGGTATACTCATATGACCCATACGCTTTAGACTCTACATCAGACAACTCGCGGTCCTCATCTAACACTACCACCACCTCCTCATTAACTATCTGCACTAGGTCGGGTGCAAGTACAGGCACAAGAGCCTCTCTGTGTGTCAACCATTCATCACAGAAAGTTTAGTAATCTACGTCCACTCCATGACGCGTCCTCAACTCCTCAAGCAATTGAGAGATCTGTGGGTGCCAGACCTTTGGAAATGTAGATATCAAACGACCAACAGAGTCTGCATTGTTAATCTTGAAACCACTGGCAATGGCCTCATGATGTGCCATGTTATACCTAAATATATGCTCTGTTAGAGTAACTCCAGACTCAAACCTATACGACAAGTACCTATGGAATATTGGATTAGTCCTTGCCCTGAACTCTTTTGTCATGCTTCTCCTCATGGATGTCATATCTAAAAGTACTATTTATGTAAAGTCTCGTCAAGTATTACTATTATGTCAATTTAAGCTAATTTCGAGGACAATAAAATGAAATTATCAAATCATTCTCAGTTAAAATAATTACATATTATGCCCAAATATGCTCAAATTCAATTCTTCCTTAAAGTCGAATACAATTCTTCCTTCTTAAATTTCTATCCTGCAAAGTCCGATAATAACATATATCCAACATGACAACATAAATACTGCCAAAATAAACAATTATTTTTTCTCAAATCAACAAATCATTTGTTTTACCTTAAGAGTCAATAGATGAAGCGAAGATAGTGGCGACTTATGAAAAAACCGATAGCTGCAAAGTCCGTCGGTGGTTTTTGACCCAAAAAACTGATGACAATTGCCGACGGGCAACAAATCCGGCCAGTAATCACCGTCGAGAAGAATTCTTCTGTTAGTGATTACCGACATTTTACAAACTCCATTGGTAATCATCATTCAACATCAATAAGGTAAGACGGTAAAATCACATGTTATCCTTTAATGGCAAGTACAAAATGTCTTAGATGAATGAATATAATTGTGAGCCGAAATAAGTAGTATCATAAACTGCAGTTTCCCCTGCTACCTGATGGCGGTGTCCTAGGAGTATCTATAGGGGTGTTCCGCTTGGGGATGTTCTACTTGGTGGTATACTCATATGACCCATACAGTCTGGACTCTACACTAGACACCTTGTGATCTTCATCTCACACTACCAACTCCTCCTCCTCGACTATCTACACCGGCACTAGCACAGATACTAGCCCAAGAGCCTCTCTGTGCATCAACAATTCATCACAGAAAGTTTAGTAATCTATGTCCACCACATGATGCCCCCTCAACTCCTCAAGCAATTGAGAGATCTGTGGGCACTAGCCCTCTGGAAATGTAGATGTCAAATGATAAATAGAGTCTGGATTGTTAGTCTTGAAACCACTGGCAATGGCCTCAGAACATACCATGCTATACCCAAGTATATGCTCTGATATAGTAACTCCAAGCTCAAACCTATATGACAAGTACCTATGGAATATCAGACCGGTCCTTGTGCTGAACTCTTTTGTCATACTTTTCCTCGTGGGTGCCATATCTAAAAGTACCATTTATGCAAAGTCCAGCCAAGTATTACTATTACGTTAATTTAGGCTAATTTCGAGGATGATAAAATGAAATTATCAAATCTCTTTCACTCAAAAATAATTACATATTATGCCCAATTATGCTCAAACTCGATTCTTCCTTAAAGTCGAATACAATTAATCTCTCTTAAATGCTGTCAAAATACTGTCAAAATAAATAATTATCTTTTATCAAATCAACAAATCTTTTGTTTAGCCTTCAGAGTCAGCGGATGAAACAGTGGCAATGGCAACTTATGAAAAAACCGACAGTTACAAAGTTTGTCAGTGGTTTCTGACGGGAAAATCGATGACAATCTCTGAAAGGCAACAATTCTAGTCGGTAATCACCGACAAGAATAGATCTTCTATCAGTGATTCTGACGTTTTACATACTCCATCGGTAATCACCATTGAACATTAATAAGATAAGACATAAATTTTATTTCGTTAATCACTGAGTATCCTTTAATGAGGAGTACAAAATCTCTTCAATGAATGAACATAATTGTGAACTGAAATAAATCCTATCATAAACTGCGGTTTCCCCTGCTACCCACTGACGGTGTATTAGGGCTATACTTATATGACCTATACATTTCAGACTCTGCATCAGACAACTCGTGGTCCTCATCTAGCACTACTTCCGATCTCCTCCTTGACTATCTGCACTAGGTCGGGCATGGGTACAGGCACGGGAGCCTCTCTGTGCATCAACCATTTGTCACAGAAAGTTTAGTAATCTACACCCACTCTATGACTCCTCCTCAACTCCTCAAGCAATTGAGAGATCCGTGGGTGCCAGTCCTCTAGAAATGTAGATATCAAGCGACCAATAGAGTCTGTATTGTTAATCTTGAAACCATTGGCAATGGCCTCATGGCGTGCCATGCTATACCTAAGTATATGTTCTGATAGAGTAACTCCAGACTCAAACCTATATGACAAGTACCTATGGAATATCGGATTAGTCCTTGCCCTGAACTCTTTTGTCATGCTTCTCGTCGTGGGTGTCATATCTAAAAGTACCATTTATGTAAAGTCCCGTCAAGTATTACTATTATGTCAATTTAAGCTAATTTCGAGGACAATAAAATGAAATTATCAAATCTTTCTCAGTTAAAATAATTACATATTATGCCCAAATATGCTCAAATTTGATTCTTCCTTAAAGTCGAATACAATTCTTCATTCTTAAATATCTATCCTGCAAAGTCTGATAATAACATATATCCAACCTGACAACATAAATATTGCCAAAATAAACAATTATATTTTCTCAAATCAATAAATCATTTGTTTTACCTTAAGAGTCAGCAGATGAAGTGATGATAGTGTCGACTTATGGGAAAACCGACAACTGCAAAGTCCATCGGTGGTTTCTGACTGAAAAAACCGACGATAATTGCCAATGGGCAACATGATTGGTCGGTAATCACCGGCGAGAAGAAGTCTTCCGTAAGTGATTACTGACATTTTACAAACTCCATTGGCAATCATCATTCAACATCAATAAGGTAAGATGGAAAAGTCATTGATTATATTTAATGACAAGTACAAAAATTTCTTAGATGAATGAATACAATTGTGAGCCGAAATAAGTACTATCATAAATTGCAGTTTCCCCTGCTACCCGATGGCAGTGTCTTGGGGGCATCTGTAAGGGTGTTCCGCTTTAGGGGTGTTCCGCCTGGTGGTGTACTCATATGCTTCCGATCTCCCATACACTCTGGAGTATACACCGAACACTTCGTGATCCTCAGCTCACACTACCAACTCCTCCTCTTTGATTATCTACATCAGCACTAGCACGGGTATTAGCCCAAGAGGCTCTCTGTGCATCAACAATTTGCACAGAAAGTCTAGTCATCCATTTCTACCCCATGATACCCCCAACTCCTCAAGTAATTTAGAGATCTGTGGGCGCTGGTCCATCGGAAATGTAGATATCAAATGACCAATAGAGTCTGCATTGCTAGACTTGAAACCACTAGCAATGGCCTCATAACGTGCATGCTTTACCCAAAGATCTCTCTGATATAGTAACTCCAGGTTCAAACCTATATGACAAGTACCTCTGGAATATCGGATCGGTCCTTGCCCTAACTCTTTTGTCATACTTTTCGTCGTGTGTGCCATACCTAAAAGTACCATTTATGCAAGGTCCAGTCAAATATTACTTTTACATCAATTTAGGCTAATTTTGAGGACTATAAAATGAAATTATCAAATCTTTCTCACTTAAAATAATTACATATTATGCCCAATTATGCTCTGACTCGATTCTTTCTTAAAGTCAAACACAATTTTTCTTCCTTAAATGTCTATCTTATAATGTCTCATAATAATATATATCCAAGATACAAGATAAATACTGTCAAAATAATCAATTATCTTTTCTCTAATCAATAAACCCTTTGTTTTACCTTAAGAGTCAGCAGATGAAGCAATGAAAATGGGGACTTATGAAAAAATCGACAGCTGCAAAGTCTGTCAGCGGTTTCTGATGGAAAAAATTGACGACAAGCACTGATGGGCAACAAATCCGGTCGGTAATCACGGACGAGAAGAAGTCTTTCGTCAGTGATTGCTGACATTTTACAAACTCCATCAGTAATCTCCATTCAACATCAATCAGGTAAGATGAAAACTTTATTTCATTAATCACTAAATATTGTTTTAATGTGGAGCACCAAATGCTTTAAATGAAGAAATATAATTATCAATTGAAATAAATACTATCATACGCTGCCGTCTCCCCTGCTACCCGCTGGCGGTGTCTTGGAGGTATATGTAGGGGTGTTCCCGCACGGTGGTGTGCTGGGGGTATACTCATATGACCCATACACTCCTGACTCTGCATCGGACACGCCATGGTCCTCATCTAAGACTACCACTCCTCCTCCCAGACTATCTGCACCGGTTCAGCACGGGTACTGCACATGAGCTTGTCTATACGTCAATAGTTCGTCACAAAAAGTCTAGTAATCCACGTCCACCCCATGATGCACTCTCAACTCTTCAAGCAATTGATAGATCTATGGGTGCCAGTCCTTTGGAAATGTAGATGTCAAATGACCAATAGAGTCTACATTGTTAGTCTTGAAACCACTGGCAACGGTCGCATGAAGTGCCATGCTATATCCAAGTATATGCGCTGATATAGTAACTACAGGCTGAAACCTATATGACAAATACCTATGGAATACCGGATCGGTCTTAGACCTAAACTTTTTTTCATACTTCTCGTCGTGGGTGCGATATCTAAAAGTACCATTTATGCAAAGTCCAGTCAAATATTACTATTACGTCAATTTAAACTAATTTCAAGGACTATAAAATGAAATTATCAAATCTTTCTCACTCAAAATAATTACATATTATGCCCAAATATTCTTGAACTATGTTCTTTCTTAAAGTCGAATACAATTCTTCTTTCTTAAATATCTATCTTATCATAATATATATCTGAGATGACAACATAAATACTATCAAAATAAACAATTATCTTTTCTCAAGTTAATAAATCTTTTGCTTTACATTAACAGTCAGCTGATGAAGCAATGGCTGTGGCGACTTATGAAAAAACCGACAGCTGCAAAGTCCATCGGTGGTTTCTGATGGAAAGAACTGATGACAATCGTTGATGGGCAACAAATCTGGTTGGTAATCACTGATGAGAAGATGTCTTCAATCAGTGATCACTGGCGTTTTACACACTCCATCGGTAATCCCCGTTCAACATCAATAAGGTAAGAGGGAAACTTTATTTCATTAATTACCAAATATCCTTTAATGAGGGCTACGAAATGTCTTAAATGAATGAATATAATTCTCAACTAAAATAAATACTATCATAAACTACAATTTCCCTTGCAACCCACTAGCAGTGTCCTAGGGGTATCTGTAGAGGTGTTCCTGCCCGATGGTGTGCTGGGGTTATACTAATATAACCTATACACTCTGGACTCTGCATCGGACACCCCGTGGTCTTTATCTAGCCCTACCACCACCTCCTCTTTGACTATTTGCACTGGCTTCAGCACGTGTACTGGTACAAGAGCCTCTCTGTGCATTAATAGTTCGTCATAGAAAAACAAGTAATCCATGTCTACCCTATGACGCCCTCTCAACTCCTCAAGCAATTGATAGATCTGTGGGCGATGGTCCACTGGAAATGTAGATGTCAAATGACCAACAATGTCTACATTGTTAGTCTTGAAACCACTGGCAATGGTCTAATGAGGTACCATGCCATACCCAAGTATATGCTCTAATATAGTAACTCCAGGCTAAAACCTATATGACAAGTACCTATGGAATATCGGATTGGTCCGTGCCCTAAACTCTTTTGTCATACTTATTGTCATGGGTGCCATATCTAAAAGTACCATTTATACAAAGTCCAGTCAAGTATTACTGTTACGTCAATTTAAGCGAATTTTAAGGACAATAAAATGAAATTATCAAATCTTTCTCACTGAAAATAATTATATATTATGCCCAATTATACTCAGAATCGATTCTGCCTTAAAGTCGAACACAATTCTTTTTTCTTAAATATTTATCTTATAATGTCTCAAAATAATATATCTCTGAGATGGCCACATAAATACTGTCAAAATAAACAATTATCATTTCTCAAATCAATAAACCTTTTGTTTTGCCTTAAAAGTTAGCGGTTGAAGTGATGATAGTGGCACTTATGAAAAAACCAACGACTGCAAAGTCCGTTGATGGTTTCTGACGAAAAAACCAATGACAATCACCGACGGGCAACAAATCCGATCAGTAAGCTTCGACGAGAAGAGGTCTTTCGTCTATGGTTACCGACGTTTCACAAACTCTATGGGTAATCACCATTCAACATCAATAAGGTAAGACAGAAACTTTATTTCATTAATCACTGAATATCCTTTAATGAAGAGCACAAAATGTCTTAAATGAATGAATGTAATTGTCAACTGAAATAAATACTATCATAAACTAATGTTTCCCTGCTACCTGTGGGTGGTCTCCTGAGTGTATCTGCAGGGGTGTTCCCATCTAGTGGTATATTGGGGGTATACTGATATGACCCATACACTCCAGACTCTGCACCGGACACCCCGTGGTGCTCATCTAGCACTACTACCACGTCCTCGATTATCTACACTGGCTCCGTCCATCAATGATTCGTCATAGGAAGTCTAGTGATCCATGTCTGTCCCATGATGCCCCCTCAACTCATCAAGCAACTAAGAGATCTGTGGGCGAGGTCCTCCGAAAATGTAGATATCAGATGACCAATGGTCTGCATTGTTCATCTTAAAACCACTGTAATGGCCTCATGATGTGCCATGTTATACCCAAGTATATGCTCTAATATAGTAGCTCTAGGCTCAAACCTATATGACAAGTACCTATGGAATATTAGATCGGTCCTTGCCCTAAACTCTTTTGTCATACTTTTCATCGGGGGTGCCATATCTAAAAGTACCATTTGTGCAAAGTCTAGTCAAGTATTACTATTACGTCAATTTAAGCTAATTTTGAGGACTATTAAAATGAAATTACCAAATCTTTCTCACTTAAAATAATTACATATTACGCCCGATTATGCTTAGACTCAAATCTTTCTTAAAGTCGAACACAATTCTTCTTTCTTAACTATCTAGCTTATGATGTCTCATAATAATATATATCCGAGATGACTACATAAATACTGTCAAAATAAACAATTATCTTTTCTCAAATCAATAAATCTTTTGTTTTACCTCAAGAGTCAGCTGATGAAGCGAGGGGCAGTGGCGACTTATGAAAAAACCGACAACTACAAAGTCCATCAGTGGTTTCTGACCAAAAAAACCAACGACAATCACCGACGGGCAAAAAATTCAGTCGGTAATCACCAACGAGAAGAAGTCTTCCATCAGTGATTACCGACATTTTACGGATTCCATCGGTAATCACCATTCAACGTTAATAAGGTAAGATGGAAATTTTATTTCATTAATCACTGAATATCCTTTAGTGAGGAGTATAAAATGTCTTAAGTGAATGGATATAACTATCAGCTAAAATAAATACCATCATAAACTGTAGTTTCCCCTGCTCCTCGTAGGTGGTGTCTTGGGAGTATCAGTAGGGGTGTTCTCGCCTGGTGGTATGCTGGGGGTATACCCACATGGCCCATACTTTCTAGACTCCGTATCAGACACCTCGTGATCCTCATTAGCACTACCACTACCTCTTCTTTGACTATCCACACTGGCTCGGGCACAAGTACTGGCACAAGAGCCTTTCCGTGCATCAACAGTTCGTCACATAAAGTCTAGTAATCCATGTCCACTCCATGATACCCTCTCAACTCCTCAAGCAATTGAGAGATCTGTGGTTGCTAGTCCTCCAAAAATGTTGATGTCAAATGACTAAAAGAGTCTACATTGTTAGGCTTGAAACTACTGGCAATGGTCTCATATACTATACCCAAGTTTATGCTCTGTTATAGTAACTCCAGGCTCAAACCTACATGACAAGTACATATGGAACATCGAATGGGTCCTTGTCCTGATCCCTTTTGTCATACTTTTCATCGTGGGTACCATATCTAAAAGTACCATTTATGCAAAGTCCAGTCAATTATTACGATTACGTCAATTTAAGCTAATATCGAGGAATCAAGTCTTTCTCAGTAAAAATAATTACATATTATGCCCAAGTATACTCAAAATTGATTCTTTCTTAAAGTCGAATACAATTCTTCTTTCTTAAATATCTTTCTTATAAAGTCTCATAATAGTATATGTCCGACATGAAAACATAAATACTATCAAAATAAACAATTAGCTTCACTCAAATAAATAAATCTTTCGTTTTACATTAAGAGTAAGTGGATGAAGCGATGGCTGTGGTGACTTATGAAAAAACCGACAACTGCATAGTCCGTCAGTGGTTTTTGATGGAAAAACCGATAACTATCACCAACGGGCAAGAAATCTGGTTGGTAATCACCGACGAGAAGATGTCTTCTGTTAGTGATTACCGACGTTTTACAAACTCCTTCGGTAATCACCATTCAACATCAATAAGATAAGATGAAAACTTAATTTCATTAATCACTGAATATCCTTTAATGAGGAGTACAATAGGTCTTAAATGAATGAATACAATTGTGAACTGAAATAAATACTATCATAAACTATAGTTTCATCTGCTACCCGCAGACGGTATCGTAGAGGTATCTGTAGAGGTTTTCCCGCCCGGTGGTACCCTGGGGGCATACTAATATGACCCATACACTCTGGACTCTGCATCGGACACACCGTGGTCCTCATATAGCACTACCACCACTAGCAACGGCCTCATACGGTGCCATGCTATACCCAAGTATATGCTCTGATCGAGTAACTCTAGCCTCAAACCTATATGACAAGTACCTATGGAATATCGGATTAGTCCTTACCCTGAACTCTTTTGTCATACTTCTCGTCGTGGGTGTCGAATCTAAAAGTGCTATTTATGCAAAGTCAAGTCAAGTATTACTATTACGTCAATTTAAGCTAACTTCGAGGCCTATGAAATGAAATTATCAAGTCTTTCTCACTTAAAATAATTACTTATGGTGCCGAAATATGCTCAAACATGATTCTTCCTTAAAGTTAAATACAATTCTTCTTTCTTAAATATCTTTGTTATAAACTTTCATAATAATATATATCTGATATGACAACATAAATACTGTCAAAACTAACAATTATCTTTTCTCAAAACAATAAATCTTTTGTTTTACCTCCAGAGTCAGTGGATAAAGCTATGGTGGTGGCGACTTAGTAAAAAACGAACAGCTGCAAAGTCTGAAGGTGGTTTTTTATTGAAAAAACCGACGACAATCACCGACAACCAACAAATTCGGCCGATAATCACTGATGAGAAAAGGTCTTCCCTTTGTGATTACCAACGTTATATAGACGCCATCTGTGATCAGCATTCAACATCAATAAGGTAAGATGGAAACTTTATTTCATTAATCATTGAATATACTTTAACGAGGAGTATAAAATGTTTTAAATGAGTGAATATAATTGTCAACTAAAATAAATACTATCATAAACTGCAGTTTCTCCTACTACCTGCTAACGGTGTCCTTAGGGTATCAGTAGGGGTGTTCCTGCCCGGTAGTGTGCTGAGGGTATACTCATATGACCCATACACTCTAGACTCTGTATTGGACAACCTGTGGTCCTTATCTAGCACAACCACCACCTTTTCGTTGACTCTCTGCACTGGTTCGAGCATAGGTACTGGCATAGGAGCCTCTTCGTGCATCAACAATTCATCACAAAAAGTCTAGTAATCCATATCCACCCTATGACGCCCTCTCGACTCCTCTAGCAATTGAGATATCTGTAAGCACTGGTCCTCTGGAAATGTAGATATCAAATGACCAATAGAGTCTATATTGTTAGTCTTGAAACCACTGCAATGGCCTCATGACGTACCAGGCTATATGCTCTGATATAGTAACTCCAGGCTCAAACCTATATAACAAATACCTATAGAATATTGGATCGGTCCTTGCCCTGAACTCTTTTGTCATGCTTCTCCTCGTGGGTGCCATATCTAAAAGTATCATTTATGCAAAGTCTACTCAAGCATTGCCATTACGTCAACTTCTGCTAATTTCAAGGACTATTAAAAAAATTATCAAATCTTTCTCATTTAAAATAGTTACATATTATGCCCAATTATGCTCAAAATCGATTCTTCCTAAAAGTTGAACACAAATCTTCTTTCTTAAATATCTATCTTGTAAAGTCTCATAACAATATATACCCAACATGACAATATAAATATTGTCAGAATAAACAATTACCACTTCTTAAATCAATAAATATTTTGTTTTACCTTCAGAGTTGGCAGATGAAGCGATGACAGTGGCGACTTATGAAAAAACTGACAGTTCCAAAGTCCGTCGGTGGTTTTTGACCCAAAAAAACCGGCAACAATCACCAACGGGCAATAAATCCGGTTGGTAATCACCAGCGAGAAGAGGTCTTCCATCAATGATTACCGATGTTTTACAAACTCCATCAGTAGTCACCATTCAAAGTCAATAAGGTAAGATGGAAACTTTATTTCATTAATCACTAAATAACCTTTAATGAGGAGAATAAAATGTCTTAAATGAATAAATATAATTGTTAACTAAAATAAATGCTATCATAAACTATAGTTTCCTCTGCCACCCACTGTCGGTGTTCGCAGGGGTGTTCCCGCCCAGTGGTGTACTAGGGATATATCCCCATATGACCCATACTCTCTTGACTCCTCATCAGACACCTCGTGGTCCTCATCTCACACTAGTACCTCTTCCTCTCGATTATCTGCACCGGCTCCGGCACGGGTACTGGCATAAGAGCCTCTCTGTGCATCAACAATTCATCGCAGAAAGTCTAGTAATCCATCTCCACCCCATGACGCCCCTTCAACTCCTCAAGCAATTGAGAGATCCATGGGTGCTGGTCATCTGGAAATGTAGATATCAAATGACCAATTAAGTCTTCGTTGTTAGTCTTGAAACCACTTGTACGGGCCTCACGATGTGCCATGCTATCCCCATATATATGCTCTGATAGAGTAACTCTAGCCTCAAACCTATATGACAAGTACTCACGAAATATCAGATTGATCCTTGCCCTAAACACTTTTGTCATACTTCTCGTCGTGGGTGCCATAACTAAAAAGTACCATTTATACAAAGTCCCTCAAGTATTTCTATCACGAATTTCAAGGATTATAAAATGAAATTATCAAATCTTTTTCAATTAAAATAATTACATATTATGCCCCAATATTGGTCAGACTCGATTCTTTCTTAAACTCGAACATAATTCTTCTTTCTTAAATATCTATCTTATAAAGTTTCAGAATAATATATATTCGAGATGACAACATAAATACTACCAAAATAAACAATTACCTTTTCCGAAATCAATAAGTCTTTTGTTTTACCTTAAGTGTCAGTGGATGAAGCGATGAGAGTGGCGCCTTATGAAAAAATCAACTGCTACAAAGTCCGTCAGTGGTTTCTAAAGGAAAAAACCAGTGACAATCGCAGACGGTCAACAAATCCAGTTGGTAATCATCAAGGAGAAAAGGTCTTTCATCAATGATCACCGACGTTTTACAAACTCCATTGGTAATCACTATTCAACATCAATAAGGTAAGACAAAAACTTTATTTCATTAATCACTAAATATCCTTTAATGAGGAGTACAAAATGTCTTAAATGAACGAACATAAATTTGAACTGAAACAAAGACTATCATAAACTGCAATTTTACTTGCTGCCAATTGGCGGTGTCTTGCGGGTATCTGTTGGGGTGTTCCCACCCAGTGGTGTACTGGGGGTATACTCATATGACTCATACACTCTGGACTCTGCATCAGAAACCTTGTGGTCCTCGTCTCGCACTATCAACACCTCATTTTTGAATATCTGCACTGGCTCGGGCATAGGTACTGGCATTGGAGCCTCTCTGTGCATCAACAGTTCGACACAGAAAGTCTAGTAATCCATGTCCACCCCATGACGCCCCCTTAACTCCTCAAGCAATTGAGAGATCTATGGGGGCCTGTCATCTGGAAATGTTGATATCAAATGACCAATAGAATCTTCATTGTTAGTCTTAAAACCACTGGCAATGGCCTGATGACATGCCATGCTATGCCCATGTGTATGCTCTGATAGAGTAACTCCAGCCTCAAACCTATACGACAAGTACCCACAGAATATTGAATTGGTCCTTATCCTGAACTCTTGTGTCATATTTCTCGTCGTGGGTGCCATAACTAAAAGTACCATTTAGATAAAATGAAATTATCAAATCTTTCTCACTTAAAATTGCATTCATCAGATCGCGAATAGTCAACCCGGGTCGAAGGTCAACGGTCACTGGGTCTTGGGAGTAGGTCCTAAGCGCTTCACCTAACCCAGCAACCTGAATACCCGTCGATAGCCATATGTAGCGACTCAATTCAACAACCTTAAGGATAGCCTTATTTTGTCCCTCTCGTGGCCTAGTGCATACAGGCACCTCGCCAACGAGCTCACAAGTGCCTCAGCCAAAAGTCGCAATATAACCAATGAAAAAAGGCACGCGAACTCTGCGGACGCTTAGCAGCCTACGTGAAGAACCTTATCCCTGACAGTTGATGGGACCCCCCATATCGAGTACAATATGGCAATAACTTATGCCATACGCGACTTTGACAACCGATAGTCAAAAGGGGGCTTCTATTCTCAGTCGATTAGACCTTTATGTTGCGCATGTGGGACCACAATAAATGTTTGTAATCATCACTCCCAAGCAGATCGGAAGAGCAATGGTTCACTATAAATATAAGCAAACAAAAATGAGAAGGGGTTCGACACCCAAAATCCTCACTCTCCTTGTCTTATAAACCTTATATCCACCCATCTATAAGGGAGATTCTAAGTGCTCTTCCGATCTCTTTTATCGCTCATATCGATCATTACTTGAATTCCTGCAAATACAAATATCATTTGTTGAGCCGAAGGCGGAATTTGGCATCAGCAAATTGGTGCCTTCTGTGGCGAACTCTTACAGAAAGCCATGTGAATCAGATTTCTTGTGAAATCTAACCTCTGGTAAAAGAAAATGAAGAGAAGGTACTCCAAGAGTCAAGAGACAAGAACCAATAATGTCAAACCGCCTCCCGCAAGGACCGGGGTATCGCCAACGCCGGTCCCTCACAGCCGTCCCTGGCGGCTGAAACCTCCTGGCAACAGGATGGGGCCCTTTCCAAAGAAGTGCAGCGATTACAGCAGCACAGTCCATTCATATCCAGATAGGGTGGTGAGACACCTACTAGGAGCGCAGACTCCCCAGAGAAGCTCATCAAGGGAGGTTCAAGTCACGACCCAACATAGGCTAAACGCTCACTCAGTCATTTAGACAAGGATCAAACCCTCCTCGGCAAGTTCCCTGAGGTAACCGGCTCGTCCTTCCACCGGCCCACCAGCTGGGTGCAATAAGGAATTGGCCCCAATTGAACGGGGAGATCAAGGACCGTTGACCCCAACCTTGGTCGGTCACCATCTTCAACGAGTCTGCGGAATGCTTATTCAACCTCCTAAGTGGTGACTCAATCCTGCTTAAGCCAAAGCCTATAAAAAGGCCGACAAATAACGCGGACCAATCAAAGTACTGCAGGCGTCACAAGGCCGTGGGACACAATACAGATGATTGCAGGCATCTAAAGCGTAAGATTGAGCGGCTGATGGGGCGAGGATACTTGGGCGAACACATTACAAGTCGCCAAAGGTTGGACACGTGAGCTCGTCACCTAGCAGACCTCAAAGCTCGAACTCCCCAGAACCAACCTCCCACTAAGGCACACATGCTCAGCAGCGGGGCCCTTGACGTGGTGGGTTCTGGAGGATAGAGGCGAGGTCCCGTGAGCAAAGACTGGATTTGTTATCACTCACCTAAGAAGCACTTTTCCCCTCTCAAGCGAGCTCATGCTCCCTATGTGACACAGATTCCAGCAGTCAGCTTAATCCCCACGTGAGCGCCTTAACTATTGCCATAGCAGTCACCACAAGACTTTAGTGGACAGCGGCAGCACTGTGATCGTCATCTATTGGAAATCTTTCAAACAAATGCTAATCGACCAAAAGGTTGTCAAGCTTTGTAGGGCTAAGCTCCAAGGCTTCACTGGGACCAGGTAGAGGCTAAGTATCAGGTCACGCTCCCTGTAGAAATAGGGGATGAAACGCACATTTCAAGAATCCTCACGGACTTCTTCGTAGTAGACACGCCCTCGGGTTACAATGCCATATTGGGACGACCCATCTTGTACTAGCTTAGGGCCATGACTCCTATATTCCATCTCACTATGGAATTCCCAACCCACCAGGGGACTGCCGTCATACGTGGAAGCCAATCAACCTCTCCCGAGCCGGTCCAGAAGCATGTCACAAGCATAAGACCTCTCTTGAAAATTGTCACTCTTGACCCAAGGGCTAGCGACCCCAGTTCACAGGCCAGCTTAGGTGATGAGCTCGAAATGATAAAGCTGAGTGATATAAGGCCGGATGTTGAACTTAGGATTAGGGGTGAGCTAAAAAAGCCAATGAGAACTCAACTCGTCCTATTCTAGGAACAAAATCTA